>WNWK01031518.1:0-22644 GCA_009830355.1 Cherax destructor
AAGTATCTTTTCATGTCATGCAGAAACCTGCATAACATTCTATTTCCGATTTGTTCGATTGCCGAGCCGTTCGATTTCCAAGGGTCCACTGTACTCACCTTTCGCACTACATTAAGACTACAAATATTTTAAGGTAAGTAATGAATGTACTAACCACAGAAGAGCTGCAACACTATAGTTATTCTCTATAAAATTTGTTTTTTTATATTTTTGGGTGTCTTAAACGGATTAATTGGATTTACATTATTTCTTATGCGAAATATTTCTTCGGTTTTCGGCCATTTCGGATTTCGGGCAATCTTCTGGAACGGATTAATTATGAAAACCGGGGGTCTATTATATTATGTTTATATGATATATAGCATGGTTCTTATATAATTTTGAAAAAATATCATAGATGGATTAATGAAAATATCTATAATAATTCTAGGTAGTAGGTTGGTAGACACCAACCGCCCAGGGAGGTACTACCGTCCTGCCAAGTGAGTGTAAAACGAAAGCCTGTAATTGTTTTACATGATGGTAGGATTGCTGGTGTCTTTTTTCTGTCTCATAAACATGCAAGATTTCAGTTATGTCTTGTTACTTCTACTTACACTTAGGTCACACTACACATTCACGTACAAGCATATACGTATATATATATACACACACACACCCCTCTGGGTTTTCTTCTATTTTCTTACTAGTTCCTGTTCTTATTTCCTCTTATCTCCATGGGGAAGTGGAACAGAATTCTTCCTCCGTAAGCCATGCGTGTCGTAAGAGGCGACTAAAATGCCAGGAGCAAGGGGCTAGTAACCCCTTCTCCTGTATACAGTAGACCGTCATTTAGCACGATAGTTACGTTCGTGAAAAAGTCGTGTTAAATAATTTTGTGTTAAATAATTAACAGAACTTAAGGGAAAAATAGGGTTACGTTCCTGGAAGTCCCCAAAAAGCCAAACAAGTTTTTTTTAGACCAACAGATCTTACAAAAATATAAGTGAATATGTAATTGTAGTTCATTATCGTGATGTATTATGTTGTTTTTACTGCTTAAAACTACAAATGTAACAGAAATAATATAATTTACCTTAAATTGTGGGTGCTGGTGTTTGTGGATGATTGTGAAGAGAGTGGAGAGTTATGCTGTGGCCCTACTGGCTGAGGTGGATGGTAGGGTTTCTGGTACTGAAGTCGATGGTTGTACTGAGTGTCTATTAGTCATTCAGTAAGTCAGTCAGTCTTAGTAGTAAGTCAGTCAAGTCATTCAGTCAGTAAGTCAGTCACGTCATTCAGTCAGTAAGTCAGTCAAGTCATTCAGTCGTAAGTCAGTCAAGTCATTCAGTCAGTAAGTTTCATTCAGTCAGTAAGTCAGTCAAGTCATTCAGTCAGTAAGTCAGTCAAGCTTCATCGTAAAGTCAGTAAGTCAGTCAAGTCATTCAGTCAGTAAGTCATTCAGTAAGTCAGTCAAGTCATTCAGTCAGAGTCAGTCAAGTCATTCATCAGTAAGTCAGTCAAGTCATTCAGTCAGTAAGTCAGTCAAGTCATTCAGTAAGTCAGTCAAGTCATTCAGTCAGTAAGTCAGTCAAGTCATTCAGTCAGTAAGTCAGTCAAGTCATTCAGTCAGTAAGTCAGTCAAGTCATTCAGTCAGTAAGTCAGTCAAGTCATTCAGTCAGTAAGTCAGTCAAGTCATTCAGTCAGTCAGTAAGTCAGTCAAGTCATTCAGTCAGTAAGTCAGTCAAGTCATTCAGTCATTCAGTCAGTCAAGTCATTCAGTCAGTAAGTCAGTCAGTCATTCAGTCAGTAAGTCAAGTCATTCAGTCAGTAAGTCATTCAGTAAGTCAGTCAAGTCAAAGTTAATCAGTCAGTAAATCAGTCAAGTCAGTCAGTCAGTAAGTCAGTCAAGTCATTCACAGTCAGTCAGTAAGTCAGTCAAGTCATTCAGTCAGTAAGTCAGTCAAGTCATTCAGTCAGTAAGTCAGTCAAGTCAGTAAGTCAGTCAAGTCATTCAGTCAGTAAGTCAGTCAAGTCAGTCAGTCAGTAAGTCAGTCAAGTCAGTCAGTCAGTCAGTCAGTCAGTCAGTCAAGTCAGTCAGTCACACAAACTTATGTTTACCTCTTTTTATGTGTACAAAGTAACACTTCATTACAGCCACGGGTTATGTCTTGTCTAATATCTTTTTCTTCGTTAATTCTAAGACTTAAATGCTTATACCTTTTCTTGCCACTTTGAGCAACACTTTGATTGCTTGGCAGATACAAGATATATTAATTTAAAGATGAAAACACAATTCACTCTCTCAGATGACTTTTTTTTTGACGCTTATGAAATATGTACGAATGCTGGGATGGTGGGGTCCAGGGTGGGTGGGGAAGGATGGCCGGTGGTGTCCCCTGCTGAATAACAACAAGGCTGCGTGTGGGAATGGTTATTTGTTTTTCCTTCCCGCAAACTGTAAGTAAGTTTATTCAGGTATACACAGATACAGTTACGAAGATTATCATACATAGCAGGATACTAGGATAACCCAAAAAAGTCAGAGTGACTTATTTCCTTTGTCTGACTTTTTTTGGGTTATCATAGGTTCTCTACACATATTCTGCTATGTATGATAATCAATGTAACTGTACTTACCTAATAGTGGTTGCAGGGGTCGATACTCAGCTCCTGGCCCAGTGTATCTGAATAAACTTAGTTTGTGGGAAGGAAAAACAAATTCCCTTTTCCTCTAAGCACGAGGATTGGGCTTACACTTGAAATCACCTGATTCATTACCGAAAAGGAGCAAGGTGAAGCGATCCTTTACTGTCTTGAAGCCTGGTGCACTTTTCTCTTGCTGACTGATATAAGTTCGTGTTGGCATTTTCTTCCAGAAAACACTTCTCTCGTCAGCATTAAGCACTTGATGTGGCTTGTAGCCACCCTCAGTAGGACCCCCACTGACTCAATGGTTTATCCCACCGCGGGCTACCGTGCGTTCAAAAAATTTTCCACTCCCGTGTACCGTATAATATCATTCTTATGTCGTGTTAGATAATAATTTGCCACAATTCTTCAATCGTGCAGTACCCGTAACGTGTAACATAATCTCGTGCTAAATGATGGTATACTGTATATTACTAAATGTAAAAGGAGAAACTTTCGTTTTTTCTTTTGAGCCACCCCGCTTCAGTGGGAAATGGCTGACGTGTTGAAAGAAAGAAAGAACATCTATAATAATGTAATATATGACATTTAAAGTGCCCCATAGCAATGATTATTATTATTTTTTTTTTAACACACTGGCAATCTCCCACCAAGGCAGGGTGACTCGAAAAAAAAAAAAAACACTTTCTCCATCATTCATACATAATCACTGTCTTTGCAGAGCACGCAGATACGACAGTTCAGATGTCACTCCAAACAGCAAATATCCCAAACCCCTAATTTAAAGTGTAGGCATTATACCTCCCACCTCTGGGACTCAAGTCTGGTTAACTGGTTTTGCTGAATTCCTTCACAAAATATTACCCTGCTTGCACTCCAACAGCTATACAAGTCCTATTTGTCTCCTCTCTCTCCTATCTAACATGCTCAAACATGCCTGCTGCATGTCCAGGCCCCTTGCACACAAAACCACTTTTACCTCCTCCCTCCATCCTTTCCTAGGATGGCCCTTGCCCCTCCTTCCCTCCACTATAGATTTATACAACCTTCAAGTCTTCCTATTTTCTCCCTTTTCTCTAAATGACCAAACCACCTCAACAACTCCTCCTCAGCCTTCTGAATAACACTTTTAGTGTGTAGAAGAAAGGGAGATTACTTCCCGGTAAGAGTAGGTCTTAGAGATATGTAATGTCTCCATGGTTGTTTAATATATTTATAGATAAGGTTGTAAAAAAAGTAAATGCTAGGGTGTTGGGGAGAGGGGTGGAATTAAATTATGAGGAATCAAATACAAAATGGGAGTTGACACAGTTACTTTTTGCTGATGATACTGTGCTTATGGGAGATTCTAAAGAAAAGTTGCAAAGGTTAGTGGACAAGTTTGGGAGGGTGTGTAAAGGTAGAAAGTTGAAAGTGAACATAGATAAGAGTAAGGTGATGAGGGTATCAAACGATTTAGATAAATACAAATTGGATATCACATTGGAGGGAGGGAGTATGGAAGAAGTGAATGTTTTCAGATATTTGGGAGTTGACTAGTCAGTAGATGGGTTTATGAAGGATGAGGTTAACCATAGAATTGATGAAGGAAAAAAAGTGAGTTTTGCGTTGAGGTATCTGTATAAAAAAACGTTATCTATGGAGGCAAAGAAGGGAATGTATGAAAGTATAGTGGTACCAACACTCTTATATGAGTGTGAAGCATTGGTTGCAAATGCTGCAGCGAGGAGGCGGGTGGAGGCAGTGGAGACGTCCTGTCTAAGGGCAATGTGTGGTGTAAATATTATGCAGAGAATACGGAGTGTGGAAATTAGGAGGAGGTATGGAGTTACTAAAAGTATTAGTCAGAGGGCTGAAGAGGGGTTGTTGAGATGGTTTGGTCATTTAGAGAGAATGGATCAAAGTAGAATGACTTGGAGAGCGTATAAATCTGTAGGGTAAGGAAGGTGGGGTAGGGGTTGTCCTCGAAAAGGTTGGAGGGAGGGGGTAAAGGAGGTTTTGTGGGCGAGGGGCTTGGACTTCCAGCAAGCATGTGTGAGCGTGTTAGATAGAAGTGAATGGTTTTGGGGACCTGGCAGGCTGTTGGAGTGTGAGCAGGGTAATATTTTGTGAAGGGATTCAGGGAACCTGGTTAGCCAGACTTGAGTCCTGGAAATGGTAAGTACAATGCATTCACTTTAACCCTTTCAGGGTTGGTGCCGTACTAGTATGGCTTACGCGCCAGGGTTGGTGCCGTACTAGTACGCGTAAATTCTAGCGCCCTCAAATCAAGCGGGAAAAAGCTGGTAGGCCTAGATGTGAGAGAATGGGTCTGCGTGGTCAGTGTGCGCAGTATAAAAAATAATCCTGTAGCACACAGTGCATAATGAGAAAAAAAAACTCTGACCGTGTTTTTGTTTAAAAACAGCGACTGTTGAGTGTATTTTCGTATGGTATTTATGGTTGTATTCTCGTTTTCTTGGTCTCATTTGATAGAATGGAAGATATATTACAGAACTAGTGATGATTTTGATTGGTTTCATGAAAGGAAGTACCTTGAAATTGAGCTCAAAATAGCAAAAATGTTTGATTTTTGCCGATGTTCAAGAGTAAACAAATCATGCCACTCGTCCAATACACGTTAACTGGTGAGTCTGGTATTCTTTCACAAGTGCGTTGATATTATTTATATTGTTTTTACAATGATGCAGTAGTATACATAACATTAAATCTTCTATTTTTTTTGTGAGAATAAAAATTCAAAATGAAAAGCAAAAGTAATGTAAGAGGGGCCTGGAGACATGACTAATGAACAGATAAAATGTTATTTTAGTGCCAGAAATGTCTGTCTTGTTTATTCTGGACCCAATTTTGAAATTGGCATCTTTTGAAATTTGTGTGAAATTGGCCAAATTGCCAAATTCTGACCACTTTATTGGGTAGTTGAAATCGGTAAATAGGCGGTTTCTGGTACTCAATCAATAGAACAAATGGAGTTCTAGTGAAATAGTTGATACAACTAAATTCGCGAGACCATAATTCCATAGGTTTTCCATCAAATTTCATACTTTTGGTGTCATTATGATTGGAAAAAGATTCTCTATCATTTCATAAGAAAAAATAATTTTTTTTCGAAAATTTTTCAACCCTGAGAACGAGTTTGGGAGAGGGCCTCTCGACCCTCAGAGGGTTAACCCTTTGGGGGTCAGACAGTCCCTCTCCCAAACTCGTTCTCAGGGTCGAAAAGTTTTTGGAAAAACAATATTTTTTTCTTATGAAATTATAGAGAATCTTTTTCCGATCACAACAACACCAAAAGTATGAAATTTGATTGAAAACTTACGGAAATATGCTCTTGCGAAGTTATCGGTCTCGACGATGTTTATGCATCAGCGATTTCGCCCACTTCGAGCCCTATTTTTGGCCAATTCCAATATTCCAGTCTACTAAAATCATAGCTATTTCGCTACAACTCCATTTCTTCTGTCGAATGAGTACAAGAAATTGCCCTTTTACCAATTTCAACAACCCAAAAAGGTGGTCAGAAATTTGCAATTTGGCCAATTTCACACAAATTTCAAACAATGCCAATTTCAAAATGGGGTTCAGAATAAACAAGGCAGACATTCCTTCTCTGTTCATTAGTCACGTCTCCAGGACCCTCTTACATTACTTTTGCTTTCCATTTTGAATTTTTATTCTCACAAAAAATAGAAGATTTACTGTTATGTATACAACTGCATCATTGTAAAACCGGTATAAATAATATCACCACACTTGTGAAAGAATATTAGACTCACCAGTTGACGTATATTGGACGCGTGGCATGATTTGTCAATAAAGGATCACATTATACTGCTTATGTGTTTATATTTCCATTGTGTCGGTATTTTACACCATTTATTTCCACAGTTTACTAGAATCATGGACCTGAGAGAAGAATTGAAGCTTCTTACTGTACATGAGAGTATAGTATAATTAACCACAATTTTCTTGAACATCAACAAATATCGAACATTTTCGCTATTTTGAGCTCAATTTCAAGGTACTTGTCATCGTAAAACCAATCAAAATCATCGCGAGTTCTGTAGTATATCTTCCATTCTATCAAATGAGACCAAGAAAACGAGAATACATCAATAAATACCATACGAAAATAGACTGCAAAGTCGCTGTTTTAAACGAAAAATACGGTCAGAGTTTTTTTTTTCTCATTATGCAGTGTGCTGCAGGATTTTTTTTATACTGTGCACACAGACCCATTCTTTCATATGTAGGCCTTCCAGCCATTTCCTGCTTAATTTGAGGCCGCTAGAATTTACGCGTACTAGTACGGCACCAACCCTGGCGCGTAAAACGTACTAGTACGGCACCGACCCCCAAAAGGTTAATATGGGCCTGATGTACATGTTGTCGTAAATGACTTCTTACTTAGATGTTGAAATGCTACAGTTTTGATTATTAACCTAAGGCAGACACAATGGAATAATTTACATTTGAGAGGATTACAGATATTAAAAGTAAGTATATATCAATGTTAAAACTGAGGAACACTTCAGAACCTGAACCTGCATATGTCAGAATGAGAGCAATACACATTATACACTGTCATAGAAAGGCACAGAGTGTTTACTTGTACATTCATGTGTTCAAGCTGAATAGGGTCTGTAATTCATAGTCATGTGTATATATACACATGCAAGAAATGATAAAAATATGCATGTAATGTATACGTATATATTTATTTATTTATATTATTATTATTATATTTACCAAATAATTTTCCTTTCATTAGGTCCATGGTTAGGAGGAGAGGACTGGACAGAAAAATTTCGTCGTGTCATAACAGAGAGACTTGGTATAGCTACAGGTGGAGAGCCCTATCATGATATTCGTTTTAATCTTATGGCAGTAGTACCTGATAAAATTACGGCCTACAGACGAAAACTTGCAGCTTTAAGGAGAAATAGGCAAGTACATAAGAATAAAATCACGATGTGTAGCTTGTGAAATGTTATGACCAGCTTTGAGTATTTTGCTTTTTGGTAACTGTCTGATCAGTGAAACTGTTGTTGCCTGCAGCTCACAAGCCTGCATAGCCATCACAGTATGGCTCATCAAGTACAGTGGTACCCCAGATTTCGTCAATAATTCGTTCCAGAAGGCTGTTTGAGTGCTGTTACCGAACGAATTTGTTCCCATAAGGATGAATGTAAATTAGATTAGTCCGTTTCAGACCCCCAAAAATACACTTACAAAACCACTTACAAAAATACAATTACATAATTGTTCGAGTTGGGAGCTGAACGAAATCCGGGGTACCACTGTACCTCAAATTCCAAAAACTTGTCTTTAACCACTGATTTCATATGCTCAGACATGCCTGCTGAACATTCAATCCCCTGAGCTCTTATATTTTCCTTAACACCCTCCCTCAACCTTTCCTGGAATGTATTCTATACCTCATTCCTCTCTCCCCAGATTTATAAATCCTCTTGATCAGCTGATATTACTCTAACCTTTCTAAATAACCAAACAGTCTCATTAATTTCTTTTCTGCTCCCTAAATTACACCTCTCATACACCATTTTCTATTTTTTTTACTCTTTGTTCTCTGCATGATATTCTCACATTAAAAATCAACCATTGCATCTAAACTACCTCTAGCCTCTTCCTTGCTGCAACATTCAAGGACAATGCCTCTTAGTCATACAGAACTGTTAGCACTATTATTATCTGATGTATTACCCACTAAAATGCATTGATAAATTTCTTCCTTTCTTTCTGCAGACTGTCAGCACTCCAGCTGCCTCTTTTACTCATCTATTCTGTGATTCATCTGATCAGTCATAGTTCCGTCTGCAAACATATCCCATTTCAAGTACAGTCATACCTCGGTTAACGATATTAATCCATCAGAGAGGGCGTATCTGTAACCGAATCAATCGTTATCCGAATAAATTTTCCCCATAAGAAATAATGGAAATAAAATTAATCCGTTCCAGACTTCCAAAAGTAGTAAAATAAAATATTTTTTAGAACTTTTTGACATTAAATAATACACAATTTAATGAACATTAAAGAAATACATGTAAATATAGTACAATAACATGTCACTTACATTTATTGAAGTTGTTGATGTGTGGAGGACGGGAGGAGGGGAAAGGATGGAGTATAGTATGCTAGTGTTTGGAAGGGGAATCCCCTTCCATTAACACTGCAGGTGGCAAGTTCTTTTCTGGGGTTACTGGCCTTTTTCTTTGAATGCTACACTCCCTGCATGCCTGCTACACTCCCTGCATGAATGCTACACTCCCTGCATGCCTGCTACACTCCCTGCATGAATGCTACACTCCCTGCATGAATGCTACACTCCCTGCATGAATGCTACACTCCCTGCATGAATGCTACACTCCCTGCATGAATGCTTCACTCCCTGCTACACTCTTTACCACAGGCTTGGCACTAGGAGCTTTCTTGGGGCCCATGGTGGCTTATTTAGCAGTTGCAAGCACTAAAAACAGTGGAATAATGACAATATACTGGTATGAATGCGTGGGTGGAGTGGGTGGTGGTCGCTCTCGCTTGTAAACAATAGCACACTGACACTCCCTGGAGTGCCCGCACAGCTGGGCGCCACGCGGACTTGTCCGGGACGAATATCGTAAACCGAAGCAATCATCGTAAACTGAGTCAATATTTTGACGTAAAAATGTATCGCTAACCGAATTTATCGTTATCCAACGCCATTGTTAACCGAGGTATGACTGTATCTAAATACGTACATTCACTTTCTCCATAATCTTGCCTTCCACTTTGACATTGTGTTTCATTCCTTAGATTTCTTCTCACTCGCATCACCTTGCTCTTTTTCTATGTTTATTTAGCTCCCTTTTTATACACACTTCCTAAACTCTTCTTATTGTCTTCTGCAACTTCAATTCTGAATCTCCCAAAAAGTACTATGTAATCATCAGCAAAGAGCATGTGTGACAACCCTCACTTTGTACTAGATTCATTTTATTTTAAACCTGCACCTTTCCAACATTCTAGTATTCATTTCTTTTACAACCCCATATATAAAAACATTGACTGGAAAGGTATGGTGATACCGACAGTATGCAGATGAAGACGAACATGCACTTTTCAAGACAATGAGGAAATGTTTCACAACATGTGGCTTCTTCAATCCTAAAAGCATTAAACATCCATAGTGACATCATAGATCCCTGTCTAAGGCTAACTTTTCTGTACTTTGACCCTTTCACTGTCATGACCATGTGTTTTTTTGCGAGTTTTAGAAGAACTATGAGTGTTGTGTTCACTTTCATGTCAAGCAGTCTGTCTCTCTGTCTGCCTTGTTGTATGTCTTCTCTGGTATTTTGGTTTGCCAGTGATGTGAGGTTTAGCTTTTTATATTACCTATTAATTAATAGCTTTTTAAAATATTGTAGATACTACATTAAAATACAATAAACCGTGAATGTCGGAGATTAGCTTGAGAGTTAGTGGCTAGTAATGACAGTAATGGTGGATAGAGATGAGGTGGTTTTTGCCAGATTGTAACAATAATGAACAATTCTATAAACAGTGAACACTGTTGTTTCTGAATCATCTGAACCAGTGAATTTTATCCCATATTTCAGAAGTCTATTAATCCCTTAACTGTCCAAACATTTATCTATGTTCTTATTGCTAGCTCTCCAATCATAGATCAACATTTTATTCTTCCTGCCTCCAAATTTGGCACGATAGACCTGATAGGCCTAGGGATTATAGAATGGGTCTTAACATTTGGTGTGCGCAGTATTAAAAAATCTGGAACCACTTAGTACCTTGCGGGAGCACCAGTTCAATTGAGCACCAGCTAGAGCAAACAGCGTGGCAAACCCCAGGGATTCACTAATGCCATGTCATATTAACACTCCCCTTTTAAGAAGAAAGTGATGTTGAAACTAAGTTTAGTGTCTTTGAGATGGATGTGGCCACAAGTGGTCAAGGAAATATAAACCTAGATAATAACCCATGTGCAACATTTGTGCAACATCCTTTCAATTTTGATACCACTGCTAGTGTCATCCTGCCAGAATGTCTTATAACCTATGCCCTAAGTAAAGAGAAACGATTCTGTAACATATATACAGTGTGTGTGATGTCACCATGGCTGTTCAATATATTTATAGATGGGGTTGTAAGAGAAGTGAATGCGCGGGTGTTGGCAAGAGGTGTGGAGTTAAAAGATAAAGAATCTAACACAAAGTGGGAGTTGTCACAGCTGCTTTTTGCTGATGACACTGTGCTTTTGGGAGATTCTAAAGAGAAGTTGCAGAGGTTGGTGGATGAGTTTGATAGGGTATGTAAAAGAAGGAAATTGAAAGTGAATATAGGAAAGAGTAAGGTGATGAGGATAACAAAAAGATTAGGTGATGATAGATTGGATATCACATTGGAGGGAGAGAGTATGGAGGAGGTGAATGTATTCAGATATTTAGGAGTGGACGTGTCAGCAGATGGGTCTATGAAGGATGAGGTGAATCATAGAATTGATGAGGGTAAAAGGGTAAGTTGTGCACTTAGGAGTCTGTGGAGACAAAGAATTTTGTCCGTGGAAGCAAAGAGGGGAATGTATGAGAGTACAGTTATACCAACACTCTTATATGGGTGTGAAGCATGGGTGGTGAATGTTGCAACAAGGAGAAGGCTGGAAGCAATGGAGATGTCATGTCTGAGATCAATGTGTGGTGTGAATATAATGCAGCGAATTTGTAGTGTGGAAATTGGGAGGAGGTGCGGGATTACCAAGACTATTATCCAGAGGGCTGAGGAGGGGTTGTTGAGGTGGTTTGGGCATGTAGAGAGGATGGAACAAAGTAGAATGACTTCGAGAGTGTATAAATCTGTAGTGGAGGGATGGCGGGGTAGGGGTCGGCCTAGGAAAGGTTGGAGGGAGGGGGTAAAGGAGGTTTTGTGTGCGAGGGGCTTGGACTTCCAGCAAGCATGCATGAGTGTATTTGATAGGAGTGAATGGAGACAAATGGTTTTTAATACTTGACGTGCTGTTGGAGTGGAAGCAAAGTAACATTTATGAAGGGATTCAGGGAAACCGGCAGGCCGGACTTGAGTCCTGGAGATGGGAAGTTATGTTATTTTCCCTTTTACTTTGTTAGCATCAAGGTTCTCACTACATATTATAGTGTGGGGATAGTTTACTTAGGCTTAGTCTAGGGTAATACTTACATTCATGATTAGCTGGGCTGTCTCTGAAATCTTTCACCAGTCCTCTCAATAGGTTATTTAAACTACTATTACAAAACATAGGGGATATATTCCACATAGATATATACAGAATTTACAGGTTTTCTTATTCATAACAACATGTAACTAGCATCTCCAAGCCACATGGCCCACCTGCCACAATTAACCCTTTCATTGTCCAGAGGCCAAATTTCAGAGGGTGCACCAGTGTCCAAGAATTTAAAAAAAAAAATTCTTATTTTTTCTTAGGAAATGGTAGAGAATCTTTTTCTGAAGGTAATAAAACAAAAAGTACGAAATTTGATTGAAAATTAACGAAATTATGCTCTCGTGAATTATGTAGTGTTAGCGATATTTACGCATCGGCGATTTTGCCGACTTTGACTCCCATTTTAGGCCAATTACATTATTCCAGTCGACCAAATTCTTAGCTATTTCACTAGTATTACTTCTATTCTATCGATTGAGCACAAGAAATTGCCCAGTCAACCGTTTCAACTAAGCTTTGAGTGGTAAATTTGGGCCTGGATATGAGAGAATGGATCTATGTGGTAAGTCTGCACCACATAAAACAAATCCTGCAGCACACAGTGCATAATGAGAGAAAAAAAACTGAAACCGTAATTTTCGATTAAAACAGCGACTTTGCAGTGTTTTTTCATATACAGTGGTACCTCGACTTACGATGGTCCCCAAACTCACCCTTTTATGTAAGTTTATTTTTTTAAATGCTTTTGTAAGTGTAATTTCGGGGGTCTAAAAGGACTAGTCTATTTTACATCATTCCTTATGGGGATAAATTCGTTTGGTAATGGCACTTGAACAGCATTCTGGAATGAAAAAATATCGTAAGTCGAGGTACCACTGTACTTTTTATAGTTGTATTTGCGATTTCTTGGTCTCATTTGATAGAATAGAAGATATATTACAGATTTAGAGATGATTTTGATTGGTTTTAGTACTGTAAATGACTTGAAACTGAGCTCAAAGTAGCAGAAATGTTACATTTTTGCCAATGTTCAAGAGTAAACAAATGACCTCACACGTCTAATACGCGCCAGCTGGTGGGTCTAATATACGTTCACAAATGTGGGATATTATTTGTACAATTATTACAATATTGCATAACAGTAAATCTTCCATTTTTTGGTTTGAATAAAAATTCATAATGTGAATAAAAAATGAAAATGGAATTCATTTGTAAAGACTGAAAACATAACTAATGAACAGAGGAAATGTTAGTTTAGTGCCAGGAATGTCTGCATTGTTTATTCTGTACCCTATTTTGAAATTGGAATATTTTGAACTTTGAGTTAAATTGGCTAAATTACCAATTTCCAATCACTTTATTTTGTAGTTGAAACAGTTGTCTGGGCGATTTCTTGTGCTCAATCGATAAAATAGAAGTAATACTAGTGATATTGCTAAGAATTTGGTCGACTGGAATAATGTAATTGGCCTAAAATGGGAGTCAAAGTCAGCAAAATCGCCGATGCGTAAATTTCGCGAGAGCATAATTTCGTCAATTTTCAATCAAATTTCGTACTTTTTGTTTTATTACCTTCAGAAAAAGATTCTCTACCATTTCATAAGAAAAAATAAGATTTTTTTTTTTTTAAATTCTTGGACACTGGCGCACCCCTTCCAAAAATGGCCTTGGACCCTGAAAGGGTTAAATGTTGCAGTTTTATAACTGTAGTGTAAGCATGCCTCTGGCAAGACAGTGATGGAGTGAATGATAATGAAAGCTTTTTTTTTTTCGGGCCACCCTTCCTTGGTGGGAAACGGCCGATGTGTTAATAAAAAATACAGTGGACCCTCGGTTAACGAATACCCCGGAAAGCGTGCATTTATGTAAGTATAATTTTGTAAGTTCTTGTGGAAGTGTATTTTTGGGGGTCTGAAATAGACTAACCTACGTGAAATTTTTCCTTAAGAGAGTAAATTCGTACGGTAATGGCACTTGAGCAGACTTCAGGAGTGAAGTTTTTACGAAACTCGGGGGTCCACTGTATACAGTGGACCCTTGTGAATTCGTGGTTTCAAATTCATGGCTTCAGTAATTCACAGATTTTTCCTGAGAACCTAACTAATACGTAATTGTTTGCGGAAATCCTCGCAAATTCGCAGAATTTTTTTTGGCTTTTTTCGTGGCAATACAGTGGACCCTCCATTTTCGTTGATCTCCATTATCGCCAATTTCAGTTTTCGCGGACTTTTTTCTTGGAAATATTGGCTCTGTTTTCGTCGATGGTACGGAACCTGTCCAGTGCCCAGCATGCATACAAAGCCCACACGACCATCTCCCACACACATTCTCAGGCAGTGTAGCATTGTTTTTGGTTGAGTGAACATTATCCTGCAAGTTCATACAAAACATTTCTTAACAATCCATTGTTTTTGGCCCTTGATTATTGTGTGTGATGCTAAATAAGCCACCATGGGCCCAAAGAAAGCTCCTAGTGCCAGCCCTTTGGTAAAGAAAGTGAAGAACACCATAAAATTAAAGAAAGAAATCATAGCAAAGTATCAAAGTGGAGTCGATAAAGGCTATAGCGCCAGCCAGCGAGAAAGTGTAGCATTAACAGTGTAGCAAGTAAGTTAAGCGATTAAGCGATAGGAAAATGATGACATGAAACTTAACTCCTCCATTGTTGTTTGAGGTATATAGGGGCACTGAAACCAACGCCGCTTTCTGCCGCTTTCTGCCACCATCTCCTCCAAGGTAAGTGTAAATATTTCTTATTTATAAATTACGTACATTGTTTCAGTGTGAATAGTGGTAATGGCTTCTGCTGCTAGGCCCAACACCACCACTATATGTATGGCTTATGATCAGTGGCCCTTATAAACCTAACAACAATAACACACTACAACCAGTCCTCACATTCGTAATGACACATGTATTTTATTCATTATAGAGTATATATCATGTTTCTATGTTATAAATATTGTTTATTATGTCATTAGATGAATTGTGATAGATAAATAAGCCGTAGAGCTGATATTAGTGTCATATTGAAGCATTTTGTCCTGCCTCTAAGCAATAAACTCGCCTCCCTCTCTCCTCCTCTCCGTCTTCCATACACCAACAAGAGTCGCCAATAAAGGTAAGTGTGATGTTAAATATTCACTTATACATGTTATTAGTGCTTTTTATTTATTTGTCATTCTTTTCTGTATTTTTTTTTTTTTTCAACAAGTCGGCCGTCTCCCACCGAGGCAGGGTGACCCAAAAAGAAAGAAAATCCCCAAAAAGAAAATACTTTCATCATCATTCAACACTTTCACCACACTCATACATAATCACTGTCTTTGCAGAGGCGATCAGATACGACAGCTGAGAATAGTCCTTCCCAGCTGTCACTATCCCAGACCCCTCCTCAAGTCCAATTAAATCAATTAACTGTTTTCCCTGAATCCCTTCACAAAATGTTACCCTGCTCACACTCCAACAGATCGTCATGTCCCAAAAACCATTCGTCTCCATTCACTCCTATCAAACACACTCACACATGCTTGCTGGAAGTCCAAGCCCCTCGCCCACAAAACCTCCTTTACCCCCTCCCTCCAACCTTTTCTAGGACGACCCTACCCGCCTTCCTTCCCCTACAGATTTATACGCTCTCCAAGTCATTCTACTTTGATCCATTCTCTCTAAATGACCAAACCACCTCAACAACCCCTCTTCAACCCTCTGACAAATACTTTTAGTAACTCCACACCTTCTCCTAATTTCCACATTCCGAATTTTCTGCATAATATTTACACCACACATTGCCCTTAGACAGGACATCTCCACTGCCTCCAGCTGCCTCCTCGCTGCAGCATTTGCAACCCATGCTTCACACCCATATAAGAGTGTTGGTACCACTATACTTTCGTACATTCCCTTCTTTGCCTCCATGGATAACGTTTTTTGTCTCCACAGATACCTCAACGCACCACTCACCTTTTTTCCTTCATCAATTCTATGGTTAACTTCATCCTTCATAAACCCATCCGCTGACACGTCAACTCCCAAATATCTGAAAACATTTACTTCTTCCATAATCCCTCTCTCCAATGTGATATCTAGTTTTCTTTATTTAAATCGTTTGATACCCTCATCACCTTACTCTTTTCTATGTTCACTTTCAACTTTCTACCTTTACACACTCTCCCAAACTCGTCCACTAACCTTTGCAACTTTTCTTTAGAATCTCCCACAAGCACAGTATCATCAGCAAAAAGTAACTGTGTCAACTCCCATTTTGCATTTAATTCCCCATAATTTAATCCCACCCCTCTCCCCAACACCCTAGCATTTACTTCTTTTACAACCCCATCTATAAATATATTAAACAACCATGGTGACATTAAACATCCCTGTCTAAGACCTACTTTTACCGGGAAGTAATCTCCCTCTCTCCTACACACCCTAACCTGAGCCTCACTATCCTCATAAAAACTCTTTACAGCCTTCAGTAACTTACTACCTATTCCATACACCTGCAACATTTGCCACATTGCTCCCCTATCCACTCTATCATATGCCTTTTCTAAATCCATAAACACAATGAAAACTTCTCTACCTTTATCTAAATACTGTTCACATATATGCTTCACTGTAAACACTTGATCTACACATCCCCTACCCACTCTGAAGCCTCCTTGCTCATCTGCAATCCTACTCTCTGTCTTACCTCTAATTCTTTCAATAATAACCCTGCCATACACTTTACCTGGTATACTCAGTAAACTACTTCTTTCAACACGTCGGCCGTTTCCCATTGAAGCGGGGTGACCCAAAAGGAAAAAACGAAAGTTTCTCCTTTTACATTTAGTAATATATACAGGAGAAGGGGTTACTAGCCCCTTGCTCCCGGCATTTTAGTCAGCCTCTTACGACACACATGGCTTACGGAAGAAGAATTCTGTTCCACTTCCCCATGGAGAAGAGGAAATAAGAACTAGTAAGAAAATAGAAGAAAACCCAGAGGGGTGTATATATATATATATATATATATATATATATGTTTGTACATGAATGTGTATTGTGACCTAAGTGTAAGTAGAAGTAACAAGACATACCTGAAATCTTGCATGTTTATGAGACCATCATGTAAAACAATTACAGGCTTTCGTTTTACACTCACTTGGCAGGACGGTAGTACCTCCCTGGGTGGTTGCTGTCTACCAACCTACTACCTAGACCTCAGTAAACTTATTCCCCTATAATTTTTACACTCTCTTTTATCCCCCTTCCCTTTATATAAAGGAACTATACATGCTCTCTGCCAATCCCTAGGTACCTTCCCCTCTTTCATGCATTTATTAAACAAAAATACCAACCACTCTAACACTATATCCCCCCCTGCTTTTAACATTTCTGTCATGATCCCGTCAGTTCCAGCTGCTTTACCCCCTTTCATTCTACGTAATGCCTCACGCACCTCCCCCACACTCACATCCTGCTCTTCTTCACTCCTAAACGATGTTGTACCTCCCTGGCTAGTACAGTCATACCTCGTGTTACGATGCTGTCATCTTACGATATTTTCGAGTAACGATATTTATAACGTAAAAAAAATGATTGCGAGTAACGATGTTTGCTTCGTGTAACGACATTCGTACCGGACGTGTCCGCGTGGCGCCCAGCTGAGCGCACACTCCAGGGAGCATCAGTGTGCTATTGTTTACAAGCGAGAGCGACCACCCACCCACACCCACGCATTCATACCAGTATATTGTCATTATTCCACTGTTTTTAGTGCTTGCAACTGCTAAATAAGCTACCATGGGTCCAAGGAAAGATCCTATTGGTAAGCCTGTGGCAAAAAGGAACAGAAATACATGTACGATAGACCTGAAGAAGGAGATAATAGAAAAATATGAAAGTGGAGTGCGTATCAGTGGAATTGGGCAAGTCTATGGGGTTAGAGGTGAGTGGTGAGGATGTGGAACAGTTGGTGGAGGAGCACAAGGAAGAGCTAACCACTGAAGATCTGCAAGAGCTTCAACAGCAACTGGAACAAGAGACCAGAGGTCAGGACAATGGTTCAGAGGAGGAGGAGGAGGAGGTGGAACAGGGATGGAAGAAGGTGCCTTCTTCAGTGATTAAGGAAATTTGTGGAATGTGGAGCAAGGTGCAAGCATTTATGGATGAATATCACCCTAACCATGCTGTTGCAGGCCGTGCTGGCAACCTGTACAATGACACTGTGTTGTCCCACTTCAGGGATGTTTTAAAGAATCGCCAGACACAGAGCTCCCTGGACAAATTTATTGTTAGAAAGAGGTCCAGTGACTCTCAAGCTGGTCCTAGTGGCATTAAAAGAAAAAAAGAAGTAACCCCAGAAAAGAACTTGGTACCTGCAGTGTTAATGGAAGGGATTCCCCTTCAAACACTAGCATACTACTCCACCTTCTCCCCTCCTCCCGTCCTCCACACATCAACAACTCTTCAATAAATGTAAGTGACATGTTATTGTACAATATTTACATGTGTATTTAGGTATTCTTCATTAAATTGTGTATTATTTAATGTCAAAAAGTTCTAAAAAATATTTTATTTAACTACTTTTGGAAGTCTTGGACGGATTAAATTTATTTCCATTATTTCTCATGGGGAAAATTGATTCGAGTAACGATTGTTTCGCTTTAAGATATGCCCTCTCTGACGGATTAATATCGTAAGTCGAGGTACCACTGTACATGAAATTTGTTAACTCTGTTTTCTTGGCTGCTTACGTCTGGGCAGTAGAATGGTAGCGTAGGTGCAGAGATACGGCCGATGACTTGACTCAGTTTATTAATGGCAAGGTGTAGGTATACACGGGAACAGAGCGTGATAGGACCGGGAGCCAGCAAGGGTAGATCCTGGTTCTGTGAGGTAGGCCGCCAGAGTGAGAGAGAATCATGGCTGACCAGCCCGACCTTGATAGGCCTATAGATGGCAGCACCGTAGTGCCGCGCAGTTTGAAAGAGCCTACGAATAGGCTGTTTACAAATTTCCGCCTCCCTTTTTTCATCGACATTTAAAAGTTCCTCAAAATATTCCCGCCATCTACCCAATACCTCCAGCTCCCCATCTACTAACTCCCCTACTCTGTTTTTAACTGACAAATCCATTCATTCCCTAGGCTTTCTTACCTTGTTTATCTTCAAAAAATTTTCTTGTTTTCAGCAAAATTTCTTGACAGAGCCTCTCCCATTCTTTCATCCGCTCTTCTTTTGCACTCTCTCACCACTCTCTTCACCTTTCTTTTACTCTCCATATACTCTGCTCTTCTATTTACACTTCTGTTTTGTAAAAACCTCTCATAAGCTACCTTTTTCTCTTTTATCACACCCTTTACTTCTTCATTCCACCACTCACTCCTCTTTCCTCCTGCACCCACCCTCCTATAGCCACAAACTTCTGCCCCACATTCTAATACAGTGGACCCCTGAGTTTCGTAAACCCCGGAAATCGTACATTTATGTAAGTATAATATTGTAAGTGCTTGTGGAAAACTATTTTAGGGGGTCTGAAATAGACTAACCTACGTGAAATTTTTCCTTAAGGGAGAAAATTCGTTCGGTAATGGCACTTGAGCAGACTTCAGGAGTGAAGTTTTTATGAAATTCGGGGGTCCACTGTACTGCATTTTTAAAACTATCCCAACTCTCTTCAACCCCCCCACTACTCATACTTGCATTAGCCCACCTTTCTGCAAATAGTTGCTCATATCTCACCCTAACTTCCTCCTCCCTTAGTTTATACACTTTTACCTCTCTCTTACTTGCTGTTGCCATTTTCTTTTTGTCCCATCTACCTTTTACTCTAACTGTAGCTACAACCAAACAATGATCCGATATATCCGTTGCCCCTCTATAAACATGTACATCCTGAAGCCTACCCATCAACCTTTTATCCACCAATACATAATCCAACAAACTACTTTCCTTACGTGCTATATCATACCTTGTATATTTATTTATCCTCTTTTTCATAAAATATGTATTACTTATTACCAAACCTCTTTCTACACATAGCTCAATTAATGGTTCCCCATTTACATTTACCCCTGGCACCCCAAATTTACCTACTGCTCCCTCCACAACATTTTTACCCACTTTAGCATTAAGATCCCCAACCACAATTACTCTCACTTGGTTCAAATTTCCCCACACACTCACTCAACATTTCCCAAAATCTCTCTCTCTCCTCTACACTTCTCTCCTCTCCAGGTGCATAAACACTTACTATAACCCACTTTTCACATCCAACCTTTATTTTACTCCACATAATCCTTGAATTTATACATTTATATTCCCTCTCTACCTGCCATAACTGATTATTCAACATTATTGCCACTCCTTCTTTAGCTCTAACTCTATTTGAAACCCCTGACCTAATCCCATTTATTTCTCCCCACTGAAACTCTCCTACCCCCTTCAGCTTTATCTCACTTAAAGCCAGGACATCCAGCTTCTTTTCATTCATAACATCTACAATCATCTCTTTCTTATCATTCGCACAACATCCACGCACATTCAGACATCCCACTTTGACGGTTTTCTTCTTTTTCTTTTTAGTAAGCTACAGGTATCCCTCAACATTCGCGACGGTTAGGGGATCAAGAGCCTCGTGAATGTTGAAAAATCGCGAATGTTTGGTGCCCCAATATATTGTAGGGAAATATAATGCAATACTGCTTCCTTAACCTATTGAACCATGAACAATCATAAAACACATATAAACATCTTAAAATAATGTACTATATACATGTTATTTTGACATGAGCTGGCTGTGGAGGGAGGCCTGTAATAGTATAATTATACAATAAGTATTTTATAGTGTTGTGAAGTGTCATGGGGAATCAAGAGTTACTGACACTGCTTCTTCTCCCTCTGCTGTAGCTCCGCCCACTTTGTAATGATGCCAAATGTTGAATTAAATATGTATACATTAGAACGAAAAATGAAACTCCAATTTCATAACTTTATTTTAATTTGCATAACTCATATATGTATTACAGAAAACAATAAAAAAGTAAAATACACATACAACGAGTTAAGCTTACAGAAAAATACAATAAATTCACCATCTAACATCGTTACGAAGTGGGAGGAGCTATTGGAGGGAGGGAGAGGCGCAGTAACATTCAGTGTCTGGTGAGTCGTCATGGGTGTTGTATGTTAGCCTTAGTGCTAATAAAATGTTTTGTAATTACACTAATATTAGTAATAAAGGTTATCTATCTATTACATTTATTCCAAATTGATATCAGAAACATGATAAATACCCTAGAACTGTAATAAAGATGCTGAAATGAATAATATATGCCATAATATATGAGGGGTAACAGAGCAGGCAGACCACCACCATATATGAGATGTTTATATCAGGGTAAACATACCTAAATCACTCTTGTCGTAAGAACAAATGCAAAAATAGCATTTATTGTTTTTAGAATAATAATAATTTATAATAATTGATCTGGAGCACTTTAAATGTTATCAGTATTTGGTAGTTGACATTTAGAGCACTCCACAGCAATTATTATTATTTATTATTATTATTATTTCCCTACAATATATTGTAAGAAAATAAAAATATTAATAATAATAATTATTATTATTTCCCTACTAGTAGGGAAATAATAATAATTATAATAATAATAATTGCTGTGGAGTGCTCTAAATGTCAGCTACCAAATACTGATAACATTTAAAGTGCTCAGATCAATTATTATAAATTATTATTATTCTAAAACAATAAATGCTATTTTCATTTGTTCTTGACAAAGTGATTTAGGCATGTTTACCCTGATGTAAACATCTCATATATGGTGGCGTCTGCCTGCTCTGTTACCCCTCATATAATATGGCATATATTATTCATTTCAGCATCTTATTACAGTTCTTGAGTATTTATCATGTTTCTGATATCAATTGGAATAAATGTAATAGATAGATAACCTTTATTTATACATTCATTACTTACTGCTTCCTTAACTTATTGAACCATGAGCAATCATAAAACGCATGAAAACATAGTAAAATATTGTTCTATATAGTACTACATACATGTTATACTGTAGTTTAATAAATAATGAATGAAGAAAACACTCAGTGAGTGAGTGGTGTGGGGGCTGGCTGCCTGGTCGGAGGGAAGGTAGTAGGGACGCTCGGGTGGCGGGAAACTTAAATATGATTTGGTGGGTGGGAATTTGGCGGCCGGGAATTCGCGAATGTGTGAAGCCCGCGAAAGTAGAAAACGCGAAAGTTGAGGGATACCTGTATACAGGAAAAGGGGTTACTAGCCCATTGTTCTCGGCATTTTAGTTGACTTTTACAACACACATGGCTTACGGAGGAAAGATTCTTATTCCACTTCCCCATGGATATGAAAGGAAAAGCAATAAGAACAAGAACTATTAAGATAAAATCAAAGAAAACTCAGATGAGTGTGTATACATAAACGTGTACATGTTTGCGTAGCGTGACCTAAGTGTAAGTAGAAGTAGCAAGACGTACCTGAAATCTTGCATGTTTATGAGACAGAAAAAGACACCAGCAATCCTACCATCATGTAAAACAAATACAGTGATACCTCGAGTTACGATGGTCCCCAAAATCGCCTTTTATGTAAGTTTATTTTTTAAATGCTTTTGTAAGTATATTTTGGGGTGTAAAAGGACTAGTCTATTTTACATTATTCCTTATGGGGATAAATTCGTTTGGTAATGGCACTTGAACAGCATTCTCGAACGAAAAATATCGTAACTCGAGGTACCACTGTACAGGCT
>WNWK01031519.1:0-22644 GCA_009830355.1 Cherax destructor
GCAGCAGTAAGGGTACGCTGGTATTCAACACCAATAGAACGAGCGATATGCCAACAACGCTGTAGAGAGAGTTTGGGCAACTTTAGTAGAGTTAACTCGGACACGCGGAATAGGAGGAGAAATTTTTTCCTGGGTAGAGGCATGGTTGACAAATAGGCGGCAGAGAGTTTGCATAAATGGGGAGAAATCAGAATGGTGGCATGTCACAAGCGGTGTCCCACAGGGATCAGTTTTGGGCCCCTTGTTGTTCACAATTTACATAAACGACATAGATGAGGGAATAAATAGTGACATAAGCAAATTTGCTGATGACACCAAAATAGGCCGTCCAATTCATTCTAATGAGGACATTAGACCACTCCAGGATGATTTGAATAGACTGATGCAGTGGTCGGAGAAGTGTCAGATGCAGTTTAATATAGACAAATGCAAAGTTCTAAATGTTGGAAAGGAAAATAACCATGCCACATATAAACTAAATAATGTAGATCTTAATATTACGGATTGCGAAAAGGATTTAGGAGTTCTGGTTAGCAGTAATCTGAAACCAAGACAACAGTGCATAAGTGTTCGCAATAAAGCTAACAGAATCCTTGGCTTCATATGAAGAAGTATAAATAATAGAAGTCCTCAGGCTGTTCTTCAACTCAATATATCTTTGGTTAGGCCTCATTTAGATTATGCTGCACAGAATGGATATAAATGGATATAAATGCTCTGGAAAACGTACAGAGGAGGATGACAAAGTTGATCCCATGTATCAGAAATCTTCCCTAAGAGGATAGACTGAGGGCCCTGAATCTGCACTCTCTAGAAAGGCGTAGAATTAGGGGGGATATGATTGAGGTGTATAAATGGAAAACAGGAATAAATGAAGAGGATGTAAATAGCGTCCTAAAAATATCTAGCATAGACAGGTATCGCAGCAATGGCTTTAAGTTGGAAAAGTTTCAGATTCAGGAAGGATATAGGAAAGCACTGGTTTGGTAATAGAGTTGTGGATGAGTGGAACAAACTCCCGAGTACCGTCATAGAAGCTAAGACGTTGTGTAGTTTTAAAAATAGGTCGGATAACTACATGAGTGGGTGTGCGTGTGTGTGAGTTGGACCTGACTAGCTTGTGCTACTAGGTCAGATGCCGTGCTGCTTCCTTAAGTGAATGTGACCTGACCTGACTAGATTAGGGATTGGCTTAAGCCGGTAAGAGAATTGGATCTGCCTCGCATGGGTCAGTAGGCCTGCTGCAATGCTCCTTCTTCCGTTCTTATGTACTTGTAGAAATAAACATTATTATTATTGTGGTTATTATTACTATTATTATTATTTTTTATGGTTATTATTATTATTATTATTATTATTATTATTATTATTATTATTATTATTATTATTAGTTAAGATATTTTAAATGTATTCACTTGATTAATGCCTTGACTCTGCTAGCATGCTTGTATTAGAGCTCTGTAAATGTAGAGTATTTATTTTAACCAAGGATGAACATTATATATAATTTCGAATTAATAAGAACATAAGAACATAAGAAAGGAGGAACACTGCAGCAGGCCTGTTGGCCCATACTAGGCACGTCCTTCACAATCCGTCCCACTAACAGAATATTTGCTCAACCCAATTTTCAATGCTACCCAAGAAATAAGCTTTGATAATTCTATTTACTCATGTGCAATTCCCACTCAAATCCAACCCCTCTCACTCATGAATTTATCCAACCTAAATTTGAAACTACCCAAGGTCCTTGCTTCAATAACCCTACTAGGCAGACTGTTCCACTCATCAACTACCCTATTTCCAAACCAATACTTCCCTATATCCTTTCTAAATCTAAACTTATCTAACTTGAATCCATTATTGCGGGTTCTCTCTTGGAGAGATATCCTCAAGACCTTATTTATATCCCCTTTGTTAATACCCATTTTTCACTTGTATACCTCGATCATGTCTCCCCTCATTCTACGTCTTACAAGTGAATGTAATTTTAGGGTCTTCAATCTTTCCTCATACGGAAGATTTCTAATGCTATGTATTAATTTAGTCATTCTACGCTGAATGTTTTCTAACGAATTAATGTCCATTCTGTAATATGGAGACCAGAACTGAGCTGCGTAATCTAGGTGAGGCCTTACTAATGATGTATAAAGCTGTAATATAACCTCTGAACTTCTGTTGCTTACACTTCTTGATATAAATCCCAGTAATCTGTTAGCCTTATTACGTACGCTTAGGCACTGCTGTCTTGGTTTAAGGTTGCTGCTTACCATAACCCCCAAGTCCTTCTCGCAATCTGTATAGCTAAGTTCTACGTTATTCAACTTAAAAGTGCTTGGGTTATGGACACTCCCGAGCTTCAGAACCTTGCATTTATCTACACTGAACTGCATTTGCCACTTTTCTGACCACGAATTGAGTTTGTCTAAATCGTCCTGAAGTTCCCTGACATCTACGTTTGAATAAATTATCCTACCTATCTTCGTGTCGTCGGCGAATTTGCTCATATCACTAGTAATTCCCTCATCAAAGTCATTGATATATATTATAAACAACAACGGGCCCAAGACTGATCCCTGTGGAACGCCACTTGTTACAGATCCCCACTCGGATTTAACCCCATTTAAGCACACTCTCTGCTTCCTATTGATGAGCCATGACTCGATCCATGACAGCACTTTTTCCCCAATTCCATGAGCTGCCACTTTCCTTAACAGTCTCTGGTGCGGTACTCTATCAAAAGCCTTACTAAAGTCTAAATAAACAATATCGAATTCTTTATCGTGATCAACAGCCTCAAAAGCTTTACCGAAGAAAGTTAATAAATTAGTTAGGCAGGAACGGCCCCTCGTGAATCCATGCTGGGTATCGTTAATCAAATTATGTTTATCGAGATGGTTTCTTATAATATCAGCTATAATTGACTCTAGTAATTTGCCTACAATTGAGATCAGGCTTATTGGGCGGTAATTTGACGGTAGTGACTTGTCCCCTGCTTTAAAAATAGGAATTACATTAGCCATCTTCCACATATCAGACACTACACTTGTTTGAAGAGATAAATTAAAAATGTTAGATATTGGTTCACAGAGTTCAATTTTGCATTCCTTAAGAACCCTTGCAAAAAGCTTATCAGGACCCGGCGATTTATTTTGTTTCAGTCGGTCTAGTTGTTTCATAACCATTTCGCTAGTGACTGTGATATTACATAATTTATCTTCTTCAGGACCACTATAAAAATTAATTACTGGGATATTATTAATGTCTTCCTGTGTGAAAACTGAGATTTAATATTTTTTTTTATTTCCACAGTTTGACTTAACTTGTGAAAAAGCTTGGCTTCGTCCTCTTGCTGGTTCAATATATATGACTGGAATGTTAGTGGGCGCCATTGTTATTGGTGATTTAGCTGATCGTTACGGAAGAAAAAAGGGGATCTTGGTGTCTGTACTTCTACTTGGTACTGGAGGAGTTATAAGCGCAGTGTCCCCTGACTACTACATGTTCCTGTTGATGCAGTCGTTTACCGGTGCTGGAGGCAGTGGCCTCGTTCTGGTCACATATGTCTTGAGTAAGTACTTTCATCCCTTCAAGACAAGTCTCGCAATGGTACTAATTTCAAATCTGCAACTATTTTACTTACGTAAATGTCTTTCAGTTAACAATTTTTACCTTCCTTTAGTAACTTGCATTTCTCACGAAATCGTAATATCACAATTGCAAATAAATCACGGAACGTGTGGGGTTTGAACCCATTACAAGTGAATACTAAAACTCACACACTGGCCTCTGAGATTTTTTAAGTAACACAAATTTTCAATATTACTGAACTACAGACTCTCTTCAATAGTAATTGTTTTAATAATTAAACCCAAATAAGTTCATTATACACAGGTCTACATACAGAAAGTAATACTGTTGCATTAGATTTTAATGAATGCCTTTAGTATATAGTTTTAGCCATTCCCCACTAACATAATGAAGTCATACAAAGGAATTATTTCTTATTTTGTTGAATAATAACAAACTGGGTAGAGTCTCTTTATGGGATTGCTGTAAAAGGATGATTCCAACTTCCTGTTCAATATTGACTATGTGGTTGATAAACTGTCAGTTCAACGATGGGCTTTACAGAAGTGAGGAAGCAATCACACTACTTCATTTATTGGAAAAGAATTCTAGGGATTGTTATCTTGTCCAATTGTGCTGAAACTTTGTAAAAAGCAGAGCAGAAGGAGCAGTAATAGCCAGTCATACTCAGGAAGACTAATACTCTTGTTGTCCTTGGCTCCTACTTTGGCCTCAGTAGGTACCAGCCTCAGTAGGTACCATCTTTCCCTGACCCACTACAAATTCTGACCGAACTCACATTTTCCTAAGTTCATTGAAATGTGGAAGCAGACTATCTGATCAAATAGTAAATGTAATCAACACACATGGACTTAGCTATCACTGTTTGCAACAATATATTTAGGTATGATTCATCACCATTCAGGTCAAATGTGACTCAATGTATAATGTATTCTAAGGTGCTTGGTGCACTGTGCATTACAAATGACAACATATTGTATACATAATAACCATCCTGGAAAACGAATGCTGAAATCTACATAGCACGAGGAGTCAGAGGCACCTGGTAGTAGCTATGGCTCCTCGTAATATGTTATAAATTTTATTAATTCTGGACAGAGGATACCCAAGAGACAGTTTAACATGAATGTCCTTCTGGCAGTCAGTGCACAAATGATAAGTGCCATCTACCTTGGGTTCTCTTAACCCTTACTGACACTTGAATATTGTTCTGAGGTTCAATGCCCCCATGACCCAGTCCTTGACCAGGCCTCCGTGGGTACAAAATTAATCTGATCACCAGTTCCAGAGATTTAAATAAAATACTAAAAAATCCCTGTTTTTAGATTCGAAATAAGACCAAAATGAGAGAAATCTGGTAAATACTTAAGCAAATATTAAATATTGAAGTTGACATTGGTGATTGTGATATGGCAACACGCACGCTGGCAGTGAGGGTACTTACTGTTTTTCAAAGTTTTGAATGTTTTCTTTGATTATTGATCATGTTTGTTCACTTAAATTTATTGGTCAAAAATAAATATCAAGCTCCCTTCACTCACTGTTGTTATTGACTGTTCTTTCACTGCATATCTTCACTGCACACTTTATCCACACTGTTCACTATGATATTAGAAGTGTTGCAGCTTGTGGAAATTCTCAAAGCAGGTTTCAATGCAAAGTTATTTTTCACAGGCTTTACACACATTTTTGGTATCCCGCCTCTTTGACGGTCCTTGCCTCGTGAGCATGTCTCTTTATGCCTGTGGCAGGAATTTATGTTAGGTAGTTCTTACCAGGACCCAAAATTTGGGTGTGTGTGCGGAGGTGCTATGGTGGTGTAACCAGGTATTAAGCTAGAATTTGGCTGATAATGTCCAAATTAAAGTTCATTTAGGTTGGTCTCTTGTCGTCACTCACAATATTTTGGAACAAGTTGAAAAAGTTTCTAAATCTGTTTTTCAGATATATGAAAATTTCCCTGATCTTGAGCAACATATTCTTGCCAGCATTTGTCTTGTCACAGAAATGCAACATATGGAAAAGCAGTAACAATCAGTTTCAAAGAATAAAGTCACCAAACACTGGAGAACATATGAGTCATGTGGTTGTCCAATATTTTGCAATGTTGTTCTTATGTCCATGTGGTAAGAGCATTATATCGAAGAAAAGATTCATTTCTGCCAAATGGTGTCCTTTCATTAATGCAAGTGCAATCGTGCTGGCACAGTCCTCCACCTAGTACATCACTGCATATTGACTGGCACCATCGCTAGAAACATTACTCATCTCATCAACACGGAAGTCCTCATCACTGTCTCATTCTCCCTGCTTAGACTTTGGCCAAAACGACGATAAATTTCAATTCCCACTTGCATTGTTGCAGGTTGGTTGGTGACTGGGAGACGCCAGAGATGGTAAGAATGTGGTCATCAGTATTTGATTCGTTATTAGGACGTTTACAGTGTCACAGTGACCCACATGAGAACTAAACACAAAACAATCCAAATCCTCATGACTCTCAGAAATACATTCAAAAAGCCAAGTAGATAGTTAATCCTCCCTGGAGTGAGCATTAATATAATATAAAATTATCTAATTACATTAATATGTATTAATGAATATAATTATTATAGTATATTATTTGACGATGGTTGAACATGATAAACAACTTATTGGCATCCACCAGCTACCACAATGCCTCACACAAACCAGCATAGACCCGTTGTTTCTGGTGTAGGACTCACCCAGCTGATGGTGGCCATTTTGAAGGAGATAAAATTTAGGTGTAAATTTATATCATCGACAATCTCACGGTTGGTATAAATGTTCGTCATTGGTAGTTTAAGAGCTGAACACAAGGAATACCAGGGAATAGTGATGTGTTGGAGGTGTATGAACACGAGGAATACCAGGGAATAGTGATGTGTTGGAGGAGGTGTATGATCACGAGGAATACCAGGGAATAGTGTTGTGTTGGATGAGGTGTATGAACACAAGGAATACCAGGGACTAGTGTTGTGTTGGAGGAGGTGTATGAACACGAGGAATACCAGGGAATAGTGTTGTGTTAGAGGAGGTGTATGAGTACAAGGAATACCAGGGAATAGTGTTGTGTTGGATGAGGTGTATGAACACGAGGAATACCAGGGAATAGTGTTGTGTTGGAGGAGGTGTATGAACACAAGGAATACCAGGGAATAGTGTTGTGTTGGAGGAGGTGTATGAACACAAGGAATACCAGGGAATAGTGTTGTGTTGGAGGAGGTGTATGAACACGAGGAATACCAGGGAATAGTGTTGTGTTGGAGTAGGTGTATGAACACGAGGAATACCAGGGAATAGTGTTGTGTTGGAGGAGGTGTATGAACACGAGGAATACCAGGGAATAGTGTTGTGTTGGAGGAGGTGTATAAACACAAGGAATACCAGGGAATAGTGTTGTGTTGGAGGAGGTGTATGAACACAAGGAATACCAGGGAATAATGTTGTGTTGGAGGAGGTGTATGAAAACGAGGAATACCAGGGAATAGTGTTGTGTTGGAGGAGGTGTATGAACACGAGGAATACCAGGGAATAGTGTTGTGTTAGAAGAGGTGTATGAACACAAGGAATACCAGGGAATAGTGTTGTGTTGGAGGAGGTGTATGAACACGAGGAATACCAGAGAATAGTGTCGTGTTGGAGGAGGTGTATGAACACGAGGAATACCAGGGAATAGTGTTGTGTTGGAGGAGGTGTATAAACACAAGGAATACCAGGGAATAGTGTTGTGTTGGAGGAGGTGTATGAACACAAGGAATACCAGGGAATAATGTTGTGTTAGAGGAGGTGTATGAAAACGAGGAATACCAGGGAATAGTGTTGTGTTGGAGGAGGTGTATGAACACGAGGAATACCAGGGAATAGTGTTGTGTTGGAGGAGGTGTATGAACACGAGGAATACCAGGGAATAGTGTTGTGTTGGAGGAGGTGTATGAACACAAGGAATACCAGGGAATAGTGTTGTGTTGGAGGAGGTGTATGAACACAAGGAATACCAGGGAATAGTGTTGTGTTGGAGGAGGTGTATGAACACGAGGAATACCAGGGAATAGTGTTGTGTTGGAGGAGGTGTATGAACACAAGGGAATAGTGTTGTGTTGGAGGAGGTGTATGCTGTGAAGAAACATGAGCTAGAGCATGGCTGCCACTGCCATGCCGGTGATCCGTCTGCAACAAAAGCTGCAATTGTGATGAAGTGTGGCCCTTGCTAACCTTACTATGATGAAATATATATATCAAGTTGGATGAATCTTCCCAGTGTTTGGGATACTTATATCAGGAGACTTTCATCATTGTTTTCTACATCAAATGTTCTCTCAGAAAGGCACCTGAGACAGTAGATGATACCCACAGGAAGGTAAACCTTGAAGTTCTAATTGCTATCCTCGTGAGTCTTATTCTCTTTAGGTAACCAGATGGTAACATACCAGGAATTTATTTTAAACAAAATGTAAGTGACTCAAGTAAACATCTTTCAGACATCCACTGAGTAAGTGACATCTTTCAGACATCCACTTAGTAAGTGACATCTTTCAGACATCCACTGAGTGACATCTTTCAGACATCCACTTAGTAAGTGACATCTTTCAGACATCCACTGAGTAAGTGACATCTTTCAGACATCCACTGTGTATTCAATATGGCGCAGTTCCTCCACTCTTCATATACTGAACATTGTTTGCCTCTCAGAGGAAGTTACTTGATGCTGGTAAGAGGCTCTTGATTGGAGGCATTGGACTTTTCTTCCATTAAATCGAACCTGAATTCCTCCATTTCCCTAGGCACTGTTTAATGTCTAAAGGTTTAGCGCTCCTATTATTCATAAGCTTAGCTGGGTTCAAAGTAGTTCACTTATCGTTCAAACTTTCTCTGGAAAGATTCGTCAATCTGTATACTGTGACTCAAACTCTTGAACTCTGCTTTAAATAAAATCCGATGTGGATATTAATATGGAAATAAATTGTATAAAATACCGACACTTTGAAAATATAAACACATAAGCAGTATAATGTGATCCTTTATTGACAACGTTTCGCCCACACAGTGGGCTTTATCGAGTCACAAACAGATCTACCTGGGTGAAAGGTACGTGAGTATATATAGGATGGAGTCAGATGGAGAATGCTGGGTCAGGTGGAGAATGCTGGGTCAGGTGGAGAATGCTGGGTCAGGTGGAGAATACTAGGTCAGGTGGAGAATGCTGCATGTGACAATCTTCAGAGTAGGGTGACAGAGTCTACGACCTTGGGTAGCTTTAAAAAGAGATTGGACAAGTATATGAGTAGACCTTCTGCAGTGTTCCTCCGTCATTAAGTTCTTATGTGGGAAAGCGATGAAGAGGTTTCTTGGCAATAGGTTCAGCTATGTTATAGAAGCCGTTGTTCTGGTTCAAGTTGTTGGATATGCAGATAAGTGATGATTCCAGGATTATACACACACAACCCAGACATATAAAAAAGAGAGGAGCTTACGACGACGTTTCGGTGCGACTTGGACCATTTACAAAGTCACACTAACACACAGGAATCGAATCGAATCGAATAAGTTCAGGTAAGATCCCAATGGGATGAGCGGGGAAGACGGTACAGACGAAGAATAGCGCTGGAGAGGAGTCTTCTTAGTCCTAGAAATAGAGCCAGGGCTTAACCCAGCAGCTAAGGCGATCGTGGGGCAGACTTGAGAACAGGTATAGCAGGCTCTCCTGTTGATGAGACTTCTGTGGGGTGAGCGGGGAGGACGGGACAGGCGAAGATTAGCGCTAGAGAGGAGTGTAGAAGTTGAGTTAGGGCTTAACCCAGCAGCTAAGGCGAAAGTGGGTCAGAGAGGCGAACAGCTCAAGGTACCTGACATAGAATCAAAAGGTTATTTGTAAATAGGGTTAGGAGCAGGTTCATACAAGGAATAGAAAAGGTTGTGTTGGTCTGTGGGTCTACGAATGTCTTCGTCAAGGAGAGAGGTCCAGTAGTCATGTCGTGTCTCAAGTTTGTCTATCTGTCTGTCACTGAGAGTCTTCCAGTACAGATTCAGCGCAGGGATGTCTAACTGGGCATGGAGAGACTCGCTTGTGGCGAAGTCCTCCCATCTGAAATCAAGCACCCAGCGCAGAGCCTTGTTCTGGACACGCTTCAGTTTAAGTAAGTTTGTTTTGGCTGCAAGAGAGAGGGCTAGAGGAGAGTAAGTTATCAGAGGGCGTATTAGGGATTTATAGAGGTGTAGTTTGGTGCGTTGGGAGGCATGTTTCAGCTTGTAGAGGCCCTCAAGGGCCTTGCAAGCTACTGAAGTAAGTAAGTAAGTTTATTCAGGTATACACAAATACATTTACATACATTATCATACATAGCAGCATATGTGTAGAGAACCTAGGATAACCCAAAAAAGTCAGACAGAGTGACTTTATTTCCATTGGGGTCCTTTTTATACTTAATTTTTACATTGTAGGATATATATGTCATTATATTATAAAGGATATATGTATACTAGGAATAAGGTAAATAGAGTTATTTACATATACATGTGTGTTAACTAAAAAATATAAAATAATTCTCCTCCCTTTCTGTCGCTACATTCATTAGGTACCTTTTGGTTCTCTTCTTGAACTGGCTCATGCTGTGACTGGCTTTGACATGTGCAGGCAGTCTGTTCCATTCCTTTATTGCTGTACAATAAAAGGTGTTTGAAGCCTGGCCACTGACTGTGGGAACTACAAAGTTATGCTCTGTAATAATATTGGTAGAATTACCGACAATATGTTAAGTAAAAGGACACAAATGCAACTAATGTGACATTTTATTGTGGCAACGTTTCGCTCTCCAGGAGCTTTCTCAAGCCGTTACAAGCGTTACATGGACACAGTGGGCTATTATATACTCTCAAAGTGAGGTGAAATACTAGTGGTGGTCGAGGTAGTAGTGATAAGTAGTAGTAGTAGTAATACAATAAGGTAGAACAATCAATATGCACATGAGTAAAAGGTGATAAAACAAATACTTGGGTAGTATAACAATAGGTTAGACAAATATTTTATGCTGGAGGTTGAAATATAGAAGGCCTGTAGGAGTGTTCCACATCTACGATGTGCTTGTGTTGAATTAGCAGGAGAGACTATGTGATGGTATGGTTAACTGTTTTCAGGAGGATTCTTGCTAAGACTTCAGAGATGGTGAAGCTGCCTTTGTTTTGTTTAATTGTGTTAGAAACAGAGATAAGTGCTGATTCAAGGCATTTGCGTCTACGGAAATTAGTTTCTTTGATTACTAGTCGGGCGTCTTTGAATTTCATGAGATGATTGTTGGAATTTCGGTGTTGTACGCAGGCGTTGTTCAGGTTATCGTTTCTGCATGCATTAATGTGTTCATTGATGCGTGTTTCGAGGTTTCTTGCTGTCTCTCCTACATAAATTCTGTCGCAGCCTCCACAGGGTATAGTGTAGACCCCTGCGTTGACTGGTTCATGGTGCTTGGATTTAGTCCTGGTTAGATCCTTAATAGAAGTACTGGAAGCAATGGCGACTCTAGTGTTAGCTTGTGCAAATACTTTAGAAATGTTGGATGCAACCTGGCTGTTGGGAAGAACTATAACTTTGTTTGGAGTGGTGTTGACGCGTGGAGAATTAATGATCTGAAGAGCTCTTTTCTTGCAATCTTTGATGAAAAAGGAGGGAAAATGTAAATCAGTGAAGGTTTGGTGAATGTATGTACATTCCTCGTCAAGAAACTCAGGACTACAAATTCGGTAAGCTCTTAGGAAGAATCCGATGATGATGCCTCTTTTGGTCTTAGTATCTTGACTGGAATAGAAGTGTGTGAGATCATTTTTATTTGTAGGTTTCCGGTAAACTTGAAATTTTAGGTTGTTATCTACTTTGTGGATGAGGACGTCTAGAAAGGGTAGTTTGTCATTGGACTCTTCTTCTAGTGTAAACTGGATCGCCGGTTCAACTGCGTTGAGCCTAGCCTGAAGATTCCGTACATCAAAACGTTTGGGAGTTATTACGAGGACGTCGTCACGTAACGTACCCAAGTGACGCTTGAGGGTATGATGTTGGCGAAGTGTTCAGCCTCTAGGTGTTCCATGTACAAGTTAGCTAAGACGGCACTGATGGGGACCCATTCCCTGCCGTATGTTTGTTTGTAGAGCCTGTTATTGAAAGAAAAACAGTTGAAATTAACACAGAGTTCATAAGGTCAACAAACTCCGGGAGGTAGGGAAGGTTAAGTCCTGATTGACTTCGTCGTAGAACCTCGATGGCTTGTGTGGTAGGTCTTTAGTGAAGAGGAAGTCACGTCCAACTGCTTAGTTTCTTGTTTCGGATGGAGAGATTCCGAAATCTCTCCATCCGAAACAAGAAACTAAGCATTTGGACGTGACTTCTCTTCACTAAAGTACCTACCACAACATCGAGTTCACCGAAATCAACGCTTCCTCCTACCTCCCGGAGATTTGTTGACCTATTGACTCTGTGTTAATTTCAACTGCTTCTAACAGGCTAACAAACACGGCATGGAATGGCCATCGGCCTCTTAGCAACTTCGATGGAACACCTAGAGGCGAACCTTCGCCAACATCTACCTCAAGCGCACTTGGGTACGTTACGTACGACGCCGTAACTCCCAAACGTTTTGATGTACTGCAGTCATTACAAGGGATTATGTGTTGGTTATCCTGGGTGGCGGTGTTCGTCCCATGTTCTGGAATTCCTGTCACTACTTGGTCGTAGTACCACAATTCAGATTTCAGAGGTGAGGAGTCGTAATGTCCCACTACGTCCTGTAGACAGGAATCTTGCTCTAATTAACTAGCGTCTACCCTGGTTGACCAGGCCAGCAGCAGAGCTGGTAAAGAACAACAACACTGGTTACATAAGGGTTAAATAAGTATAACATTGAAGAAAGACAGAGGTTGGTATTCTACTTCAATGTCATTACTGGTAACCAGGTAAATTAGTAACAAGGAACAGAAATACTCCTGGTAGATCAACTTACCTAATCAGGAGAAGAGTGGAGGTGAAGTGCTTCTCCAGACTACAACGCACACCAGGTAAGGTTAATACTACCAGGAGTAGAAATTAAAGCAAATCAGACCCGAGGAACTGAAGTTTAGCTTCAGTCCGCTAGATGGTAGTGCGGGCGGTGACACGCTAATGGTTCCTGGGTGTCTGAACAACCATAACCCCCACATTTTAAGGGCTTCTCTCTCACACTGACAGAATTAGAGTAAATTTCCAGCACATGTAAACAGAGATATGAATCTTTCAGTGTATATATTCATGGACTAAATCAATTCAAATTTGCCTTTGAGTTTCTTTAAATTAAAAAAAATGACTAATATCTAAATGTATTATAAGTAAAGAATCATATATTTTCTGCAATACTGTTGCAGCATTGGTAATATACTTTTTTAAAACATAAAGGCTTACAGCAATACAGTTTACCAGATGTAAACACCTTGATTTCTAATTAAAAATGAATGCAAAAGTTCACATGATCATTGGAAAATGTTTTATTCCAAAATGTTGCAAGCCAGAAATGCTCATGAATACCTGTAGTTAATTTTTTATTCCCCTTTTTTTCAGCTATAGAGTTTATTGGCGCTAAATGGCGCACATTTTCTGGGATCATCATTCATATATCAGTTGCACTTGGTGAAGCTATGACTGGAGTGTTGGCTGTCTTTATCAGGGACTGGCGATGGTTGCAAGTTGCTGTCACTGCTCCGGTCTTCCTGCTTGTATCATATACTTGGTAAACAACAATAAGACACAATAGTGACTGGAACAATACATAAATAACCCTCACATAGCAGAAAGGAGCTTAAGACGACGTTTCGGTCACACTCGTGTGACTTTGTAAATGGTCCAAGTAGGACCGAAACGTCGTCGTAAGCTCCTCTCTTTTACGTGCAGGTTATGTATTATTCTTAGTAGTTACAGTTTGTATACATCATGTGCAAATACTTTGTAGCCTGAATCTTACACACTTGATATGTATTGTTTGTATACACCATGTGCAAATACTACACTTCTGCTTTCCAATTTATATTTTACTCACTTGATATCTTCAGTTTATGTCACATAACAGGTGGGGTGTGATCAGGGGGCAAGTGGGTCCTAAATCTCACAGACCAATGTGTTAGCCACTCACTGGCTTGCGAGTGTTAGCCACTCACTGGCTTGTGAGTGTTAGCCACTCACTGGCTTGTGAGTGTTAGCCACTCACTGGCTTGTGAGTGTTAGCCACTCACTGGCTTGCGAGTGTTAGCCACTCACTGGCTTGTGAGTGTTAGCTACTCACTGGCTTGCGAGTGTTAGCCACTCACTGGCTTGTGAGTGTTAGCCACTCACTGGCTTGTGAGTGTTAGCCACTCACTGGCTTGCGAGTGTTAGCCACTCACTGGCTTGTGAGTGTTAGTCACTCACTGGCATGTGAGTGTTAGCCACTCACTGGCTTGCGAGTGTTAGCCACTCACTGGCTTGCGAGTGTTAGCCACTCACTGGCTTGTGAGTGTTAGCCACTCACTGGCTTGTGAGTGCTAGCCACTCACTAGCTTGTGAGTGTTAGCCACTCACTGGCTTGCGAGTGTTAGCCACTCACTGGCTTGTGAGTGCTAGCCACTCACTAGCTTGTGAGTGTTAGCCACTCACTGGCTTGCGAGTGTTAGCCACTCACTGGCTTGCGAGTGTTAGCCACTCACTGGCTTGTGAGTGTTAGCCACTCACTGGCTTGCGAGTGTTAGCCACTCACTGGCTTGTGAGTGTTAACCACTCACTGGCTTGTGAGTGTTAGCCACTCACTGGCTTGTGAGTGGCTTGTCACTGGCTTGTCACTGCCTTGTGAGTGTTAGCCACTCACTGGCTTGTGAGTGTTAGCCACTCACTGGCTTGTGAGTGTTAGCCACTCACTGTGTCGTGTGGGTTTCAGGAGAGCAAATACGGTTGTAATTAAACTCACAGATGGATGGAATTGTAGATATATTGAGTGAGCGAGAAAGAGATATACCCAGATACCTGTTACACCTAGGCCTAGCCACCTCTTACACCTAAGCCTACCGTGAGAATGATAATGGGCGCTTGGGGAAAGCGTCCCACATGAGCGACGCGTGACGTCACAGAATGACGTCACAGGTAGCTATTCTAGGGATCTTATATATAAATATAGGTGGTACTACACACATATACTACACAAGTATATGTGTATGGTACATATGACATACATATGACAGCTCGTACACACTACGTATGTCGTCTCGACATTACAATACAACTCTATAGGCAGAACAGGCAGGTACTCCACTTGGCTTGCTGGCTTACTTCTCAGAGTCAGCTGGAATAGGCTTGCTGGCTTAGACCTTTCACACAGGCTTAGATGGCTTGGAGACTTATAACTATTAGCTCAACAGGTTGAAAAGCTGGCTTAAGGCTAGGCTAGCTTGAACAGATTTGATGGCTTGGCTTGGGCACTCTCCCCCTCACAGACTGGCTTATCTCATAGCTTAATTTGCAAAACCAGGGTCTATCCCTCGTAGGTTTTAACAAATAAGAGATAAGGCACTTAGCTGACCAGAAAATAGTGTAGACAGGTTGACGAATGCTGGCTTGGAGTTTTGTGAGTGTCAGCCACTCACTGGCTTGTGAGTGTTAGCCACTCACTGGCTTGTGAGTGTTAGCGATACTGGCTTGTAGTGTTAGCCACTGGCTTGTGAGTGTTAGCCACTCACTGGCTTGTGAGTGTTAGCCACTCACTGGCTTGTGAGTGTTAGCCACTCACTGGCTTGTGAGTGTTAGCCACTCACTGGCTTGTGAGTGTTAGCCACTCACTGGCTTGTGAGTGTTAGCCACTCACTGGCTTGTGAGTGTTATCATTCACTTGCCATGGGTTCTTGCCTCATGGCTATTATTTATTTCTAATGGGATGCCTTAAAAAGGTTGTCTGAATTTTATCTACCAGCTTTTCAATTATATTTCGCTTAATACTCGTGAACGCCTCATTCATCACCTGTGTACGGTAACGAGGACCAAATTCCTATAACAGTAGGGATGTTCACGTGCACTTTGACTAAAGTTGTTTAACTTATTCCCAGCAACTTGGAATGGCTAGGATAACTTCCACTATCGTAAGTGGCATTCTTTCAAACGTACGAGAAAGATTCCAAAAATTCGACGACTGTTGGTCTGTAGACTGGACGATTTTAAGTGCAAAATCTTGTAATTTTTTTTCTAGTTGAATCACGTTAAATAATTTTCATTTGATCTCTTCTGAAGAGGGACATGTATCTTAGAACCAGGAGAGGACCTATTAAGTTTTGTTTGTTTTCAGGTTTGCTGATGTAAGATAGCAAATTATGTTTTTGAAACACTGGAATCTGTGTAATAACTGGAGAATGACTCATCTGATCGACTTCACACTTGCACCACTTGTCACTATGTTTATTCAATAAAATTAGCAAATTGGAACTTATGTCAGCCAGTGGCAGCGTGAGCCTTGTATTGACGAAAATACACAAGTGGTATTTCAGGAGGCCCTTCTACCTCCTCTGTGAACACCTCTTTGAATCTCATGTTGACCTCCTCACACACTTCACGGTCATTTCTTGTGACCTCCCCTCCTACCTTCCTCAGCCTGATCACCTGGTCCTTGACTGTTGTTCTCCTCCTGATGAGGCTGTACAGCAGCTTTGGGTCAGATTTGGCTTTCGCTGCTATGTCATTCTCGTACTGTCTTTGGGTCTCCCTTCTGATCTGTGCATATTCATTTCTGGCTCTACGACTGCTCTCCTTATTCTCCGGGGTTCTTTGCCTTCTGTACCTCTTCCATTCCCTTGCACACTTGGTTTTGGCTTCCCTGCACCTTTGGGTGAACCATGGGCTCATCCTGTCTTTTTCGCTTCTCCTGTTACCCTTGGGTATAAACCTCTCCTCAGCTTCCTTGCAAATTGTTGTCACATATTCCATCATCACGTCTACTGACTTCCCTGTTATCTCTCTGTCCCACTGAACTCCATGCAGGAAGTTAGTTTGATATCTTTATTATGCACCCCATACCCATCCTGTGGGCAGTAGTCAAAAGATTACAGAGGTACATAATGGGTCCAGGCACTGGACCCCAAAGTTTTGATAGCTGAGCAAGTTACAAAGGTAATGAACTAACAAGCTAAAAAGGTAATGAACTCACAAGTTACAAAGGTAATGAAACATGTAAGTAAATTTACTTACTTACGTTTATACATGGTTACAATCATGAACAAATTATATCGCAATGAACACTTCACTAGTCTACACCCAGTCACAACTGTAATGAGTTCTTGGTGCAAATTTTATTGTTGGGTCACACACACACACATATACATACACACTTACATATACACATACACACATACACACACACACACATACACATACACACACATATATACATACACACACACACGCACACACAACAGGCCCAGCCTTCAATCGACATGTGCACAGGACAAAATGGGAATCAACACGCACACACACACACACACACACACACACACACACACACGTGTCAATGCTTTATTTACAAGGAGCAAAGTCAGGGTATTTTTCCAGAATGGTCTGTAATATACCACTGTGGATAAAATACTTTGACATATCTTGAACATGGAAGTTCCTCATGCCCACATAGTCACCTTTCTTGTAGTTTGACTTCATTCGTGCAGCCCTTCCTGCTTCCCCCTCCACTTGTAACTCTACTATGTATTCGAAACTTAGAACCATGTGATCACTGGCCCCAGGGGGCTTTCATGTGTGATGTCCTCAATATCTGCACTACTCAGGGTGAATACTAAGTCCAGTTTCGCTGGTTCGTCCTCTCCTCTCTCTCTGGTAGTGTCCCTTACGTGTTGGTACATGAGATTTTCCAGTACCACCTCCAGCATCTTAGCCCTCCACGTTTCTTGGCCCCCGTGTGGCTCTAAGTTCTCCCAATCGATTTCTTTATGGTTGAAGTCACCCATGATCAGTAGCTTCGCCCTGCTCGCACAAGCCCTTCTGGCCACTACTGCCAGTGTGTCAATCATCGCTCTGTTACTCTCATCATACTCTTACCTTGGCCTCCTGCTGTTCTGTGGTGGGTTATACATCACTGCAATTACCACCTTGGGACCTCCAGACTGTAGCATTCCTACTATGTAATCCCCAGCATCTCCTCTGTCTCCTCTCTCCAGCTCGTCAAAATCCCATCGGTTTTTGATCAGCAGTGCCACTCCTCCACCCCCTCTGTTCCCTTTGTCTTTCCTCAGGATCTGGTACCCCATTGGAAAGATGGCATCTGTTATCATACCTGTGAGCTTGGTTTCTGTGAGAGCTATTATGTACGGTGATGCCTCTTTGACTCTTTCGTGCCACTCCTCCCACTTATTTGTTATTCCATCAGCATTGGTGTACCATACCTTCAGTTTACTCTCTAATACAGTGTTTTGGGGGGTCTGTGAGGGTGGGGGATCTGGTAGTGTACTGTGGGATTCTATAGTGGAGTGTTGGGTGGGGGCTGTGAGTGTGGGTTGTAGTTTGTGTTTGGACTGTGTGCTTGGTTGTTGGGTTGTGCTTGTTCCTGTTGTGTGTGTGTATTACAACCTCAGGTTCAATGGCCTGTTAACCTGAGTGTAAAGGGAGCTTGGAGCAAAGAAACACAGTAGAAGATGTATTGAAATTGTATTTCCTTCAAAATTTAGTTAGATTAATTCCAGACTTTTGTCTTTTCCTTCACCAAGTAATTGTGATTATATAAGACTTTTGTCTTTTCCTTCACCAAGTATAACAAAGTGCTATTTACACATATGTACACTATATACAAAGGAGTAGTGTTTAGTGCACGCCACAGTTGTCTAGGCTAAGCAGCAGCCAAAAGACAGACAACTTTCCACAACCAGCTCTATGCAGGAATTCCAATGACAAACCGCGAGTGGTAACCACGTCACCTTTGTCATTGTTAAACTCGCATTTTAATTGGCTGAACCGAGTCGTTGATTTGATGATGGGGCCCTCATCACCAAACCCTTAACGATGGTTCGCTGGCTGGAGGGGAGCCTATGTGGGTGTGTTTAACATGCTCCAAATAAAGGTTACATACTCTTTGCATGCAACACCCCCACCCCAAGAGGGCTCAGGACTAGGCTTCCACCTCAAATAGGTAGAGTGCCACCATGGCACATTATAATAATGGGACCGCCTTTCCCCTCAACCATCCCACTCATTAGTTAAAGCTAAACTTTTCTCGAGACATAAAGTCCAGCTTTAAACTTAAGAGTGAGACAGCAGACGGTAGGGCTAGCATAGGTCCAAGGTGCCTGCGGTCGGTAGCAGGGCACCCCCACTAACCCCACTAGGGAAAAAAGGCTGGTTCTACCCAAAGTCCCTAACACATCCTAACTAAATACAATGACTTCTGGACAACACATCAGCTAGTGTATTAAATTTTCCAGCAATGTGTATATTTTTTATATTGTAGGGTTGCAACCTAATACTCCAATGCATGAGTCTGGTATTTTTGTTCTTCATGTTCTGGAGATACACCAGAGGGTTGTGGTCGCTGTAGATGGAGACCACCTGAGAGGACTGGCCCACGTAGACATCAAAATGCTCTAATGCCAGAAGTAGAGCCAAGCCCTCCTTCTCTATAGTAGAGTAGGCCCTCTGGTGTGGTTGGTATTTGGCAGAGAAAAATGCCACAGGCTGCAACCCATCATCCCCAGATTGCAGAAGCACTGCCCCCACCCCAGACTCACAAGCGTCAATCTGTAAGGAAAATGGTTTTGAAAAGTCTGGAGACAACAGAATGGGTGCAGTACAAAGTAATCTCTTTGCTTTCGTAAAGGCATCTTGACATTCTGGGGTCCAAATAAAGGGAACTTTGTGACTGGTAAGTGAGGTTAGAGTGCAACAATATCTGCAAAATTTTTACAGAATCTTCTATAAAACCCTACCATCCCTAAAAAACGTTGAAGGGATTTCCTGTCAGGGGGAACTGGATAATTTTTAATGGCCAGAATTTTTGCCAATTTTAGGGCCACTTTGCCACTACCTACTGCATGGCCCAGAAAATTAATAGTAGATTGGCCAAAGGATGACTTTGATAAATTAACAGTTAAATGAAAACTCTGGAAGGTCTCAAAGAGAGCCTTAAGCCTAAACACATGTTGGTCCCAAGTGTCCGACACAACAACTATGTCATCTAGGTAAGCTGCCTTGCCTTCAAGTCCTTTAATAGCCTGATAGATAAGTCTCTGGAATGATGCAGGAGAGTTTTTCATTCCGAAGGGGGTCACTGTATACTGATAATGACCTCCTGGAATTACGAAGGCAGAGATTTCCTTCGCCTTATCTGTTAAAGGTACTTGATAGTAACCTTTAAGGAGGTCCAATTTGGATACAAAAGTGGCCTTACCCACAAAGTCGATTACATCATCCAGACGTGGCAGAGGATAGGCATCTGCAATTGTGACTTCATTCACCTTACGGTAATCTGTGCACATTCGGAACCCTCCATCAGCTTTGTTAACAAGGATGCACGGTGAAGCCCACGGACTAGATGACTCCTCCACTAACCCATGCTCTAACAGAAATTCTACCTCCTGTTGAAGTAGCCTCTGTTTTTCAGGATTAGCTCTGTAAGGGGAGAGTTTAATAGGTTTAGAGTTTCCAACATCTACATCATGATATCCTAATGTACATTTTTCGGCACATCCGAAAAATATCAGGATAAGACTGTAGGAGCGCAGTTAAACTAGTTACTTGAGACTTGGTCAAACCCAACATTAAAGGTTTAGGGTCCTTGAGGAGGACTGAATTTGGAAGCTTTACATTAATCTCAGAGTGCAAAGAGTCAGGGTCATCAGAGGCAGAGAACAGAGTCATTACCGGAACTTTATCTGGTGTATTAAAAGCTTTAATTTGATTAATGTGGTAAGTTTTACTTTTTGAGGTCTTGTCAAGGGGAGATACCACATAATTTACATCAGATAATTTACTTACGATTTGCATTGGTCCCGTAAATCTAGCTTTCAAGGTGTGGCCAGGTATAGGCTCCTGTACCAACACCTTATCTCCTGGATGGAAGGAGCGAAATTTTGAGTTTCTGTCATACCTCTGTTTCATCGTATTTTGAGCTGCCTTCAAATTTTCAAAATCAGCGACACCACTTGCCTTGTACCACTTTGTAAAAGCCCTGGTCTGCTGTCTGACGAAGTCAACAGCAGACTGACCCAACTGCCTTCTGCCGAGTTTGAATTCTTTCCTATACTTGGCAGGAATACATTGATAAGCCCCAAGAACAGTGGTTTTTACAATGCGATAGTTTCCAAAATCAGTATTTCTCAGGCTAGAAGTAAATTCTTGTGCCTTACCAAACAACGCAGTATGCACCAGTGACGCCCAATGAACCTCAGGCCACCCTAAAGCTCGAGCCTGGTTTTCAAATGCTTCGAAAAACTGTTCAGGCTCTGCTTCAACAAAACGAGGAACAAACTGTACTGCCCTTTGCAAATTGAAGTCATCTACAGTCTGATGGAATTGTCTCCTCTCCTTCTCTCTATCAAACTCCTCCTTAGCAAATGCACGCTGTTCTTTAGTTTGTTCAAGAGTGAGTCTGGCTTGTTCAAGCGCCAGTGAACCAGACTCACCTGTCGATAACCCCACACCTGTGACTTGCTGGTTTTGCTCAGGAGTTCTGTCTCTCCCCTTTTGTAGAAACCTCAATGGTGACCTACGATTAACAGCTCCTGTAGAGGGAGAAACACTAGACTGATATGCCATAGTTTCAGTTTGTATTTTACTCCTTATAATATCAAGCAGCTGAGCAGCAGTAAGGGTATGCTGGTATTCAACACCAATAGAACGAGCGATACGCCAACAACGCTGTAGAGAGAGTTTGGGCAACTTTAGCAGAGTTAACTCAGACACTAACCGTCTGACTCGAATAGGTGGCATTAACCCCCAACTTTAACATGCTATGCACGGTACGAATTGCAGTATACTCATATGATAGCAGAGCTGACCCGCAATAGCAAAGCCAATATGCACACACACAATAACAAACCAAATTGCAGAATACTCACAATAGCAGGCTGACCATAGCGAAGCGAATGCAAAAATGAGACACAAAGATTCGTGAAGCATTGGCAAAGCGTAAGCAATGCCAGATAGCAAGCTATCTAGATACAAGACTAGCTCCTGCGCGAACTTCAACTCTAGGCTCAACTCCTGCTCTAAGTCTCCAAATTCAGATCCCGGACAGGCCCCCATATTACAACCTCAGGTTCAATGGCCTGTTAACCTGAGTGTAAAGGGAGCTTGGAGCAAAGAAACACAGTAGAAGATGTATTGAAATTGTATTTCCTTCAAAATTTAGTTAGATTAATTCCAGACTTTTGTCTTTTCCTTCACCAAGTAATTGTGATTATATAAGACTTTTGTCTTTTCCTTCACCAAGTATAACAAAGTGCTATTTACACATATGTACACTATATACAAAGGAGTAGTGTTTAGTGCACGCCACAGTTGTCTAGGCTAAGCAGCAGCCAAAAGACAGACAACTTTCCACAACCAGCTCTATGCAGGAATTCCAATGACAAACCGCGAGTGGTAACCACGTCACCTTTGTCATTGTTAAACTCATTTTAATTGGCTGAACCGAGTCGTTGATTTGATGATGGGGCCTCACCAAACCCTTAACGATGGTTCGCTGGTTGGAGGGGAGCCTATGTGGGTGTGTTTAACATGCTCCGAATAAAGGTTACATACTCCTTGCATGCAACAGTGTGTGTGTGTGTGTGTGTGTGTGTGTGTGTGTACTCACCTATTTGTACTCACCTATTTGTGGTTGCAGGGGTCGATTCATAGCTAATGGCCCCGTCTCTTCACTGATTGCTACTAGGTCCTCTCTCTCTCTGCTCCATGAGCTTTATCAAACCTCGTCTTAAAACTATGTATGATTCCTGCCTCCACTACGTCGCTTTCTAAGCTATTCCACTTCCTGACAACTCTATGACTGAAGAAATACTTCCTAACATCCT
>WNWK01031520.1:0-22643 GCA_009830355.1 Cherax destructor
CGTTTCTTGTCGATATATAATATAACCTATTCACTGTATTTCTTTCACTTGTCACATGTTTATTTCACTCTATTATCTAGGGTGACACACGTGGCAACGTCGCCTGGAGCACACTAGGCCCACTGACTCCGCCACCAAATATATATTTCTAGTTCACTTATAAAATTATGGCTCTCCCCACACTTATGTGGCTCAGGGCAACTTGTAAATCCCTTCAAGGGATGTTCACTACCCTGACACACTTGATAACCCCTGAATTACCCTTGGGTAGCCCTCACAAACATTTATATGCACAGAACCCTACAAGATGCGACTGACCCGGACGGCGTGTGTGTGTGTGTGTGTGTGTGTGTGTGTGTGTGTGTGTGTGTGTGTGTGTGTGTTTGTGTGTGTGTGTGTATGTATGTGTATGTGTGTGTGTGTGTGTATGTGTTGCTTTAGGAGAATAAAATTTCACACAACGGTGAAATATGCGGCAATAAACTTACATTTCACTCTTTAACGTCATAGAATTATGTGGCAGCTTTTGTGAAGGTTTGAATCTTAGCCACTCAGTGTTTTGAAAGATATTTCAGTCATTCCAGGATGATGTTAATGATTTCAATAACTTTGGTCATAGGAAATGTTAATAAACCAATTGTTCAATGAGTATGATTCTCGTTATCGTACAAAAACATTAAAAGTTTGAAGCCGATTGGAGGAGGCGTTCTTGAGTTATAAGATAAATAATTTATAAAAGTTGCACGAAGAAGAAAAAATAAAGAAAAATCAGGCAAATTCTTAAAGATCCGCCTTACGAGATACCTAAAAATAATTCAGGCAATTTTTAAAAGCCTCCCTCATGGTTACCTAATAAACTGGACACAGTTCAATGAATGTGAATTATAGTTTTTATTCTGCTTTAGTTATCGGCCGTTTTGCATCCACCATTACTGATGTTATTTGATAGAAGTGAGGGACAGATTGATGCCAAAACATGTCACTGAGACACAACCTGACCTGACCCAGTGACAACAACTACATGATCTACCACAAATGGTATTTCTTTAAGATAACGACCTGATAAATACGTTCATCTCTACAACCGCTTAATTATGGAAGGCAAAAATCAACACTTGTATTAAATAAAGTAGACGCTTGCAAATTATCTTACGAAAGGTAAAGAAATGACAAAAAAATATTAATGTCTCTCTCACTTTTTCACATCTTCACGTCTCTAACATCTTCTATATCATGAGAAAACATTCGTAACCAGACACTCACACAAATAAAACAATAAAAGTCTGTGTGAAGAAAATAGAATCTTCAAGCTGCGAGACTCGACCTCCTGACAAAAGTAATTTCAGTGACCATCTAATAACTTGGCTGGCAGGTCTTCTTAATGTCTTGTTCACTGATCTTTTATTTACTAGTTTGTTAACCTTCTGTTCCAGTGTTTTACTCTATTGTTATTGTATGTTGATGTATAATACTTGAGGGTTGCTGTTGTGTTCTATGTTACTGTATTGTTCTTGTGTTTTACGGTACAGTTCTCGTGTGTTGCTGTATTACTCTCGGATTTAATGTGTTGTTTTTATGTATTTCTGTACTAGTTTGTCATTTTACTGTATTGTCTTGTGTAACAGCATTTTTTTAAGTTATTATACTTATGTGTTATTGCATTGTTTCATTATATTCCGGTACTATTCTTGTCTGTTACTGTACTTTTTTGTATGTTACCGTACTGGTCTTGCCTGATTGAATATCTTTGTTTTGTGTTACTCTATTGTTCTTCTGTGTTACTGTACTTGTGGTTTTCGGTGCTCTTTTATATTTGCTTTTATGTTGTTGTATTTTCCTATGACACCTTCCACAATAGTTTCTCCCATATTGGCATTCATGTCTCCCAGAACAATTATATAGACTCAAAATTCCCAAAATATTCACTTAACAATTCTTAGAATCCATATCCCACTCCACTTTATGATTTTAATACAAATAACTCAAATATAACACATACAAAAATATCTCTCCAGGAATAGAGGTGACTATCATTTTAGTCTCCAGTAATAGAGCTGACTATCATGGTAGTCTCCAGGAATAGAGTTGACTATCATGGTAGTCTCGATCTGGCAAAAAAGATGTTTTCAGCCTATCCTTCAACCTGGCAAATTCCACTCAATGTTTGTCTCTTATACTAATGTTTATGTTGCAAAAATTGCAACAAGAATATATTTGCAACAATTCGCTTATTTTTTATGTTTACCTTGTGCTTAGTTATGTTGATCCATACATTCCCTTCCCTTTTTAGTCTCTGTCTGTTCTTCATTACTTAAACTCTGTCTTTCACATCACTTTGTAAATCACAGTTCTGATACACATATTTCCTGGTAAACTCAGCAGACAATACACAAACATCTGCTGTTCATATTGCTTAAAAAAATATTTTACAATTCTAACAGTGTGTCTGGCAGTTGTTGAAGTGTATTAGAAGCAAAGTGTGACACAAAGCTAGACTTGTGAAGAGCGATGTTTACTAACTAGTAGATGTAATTAAAACTATTATTCTACATCAACACTGCTTCAGTAGTTTCAACAGTACGCAAAAATCTGACAGTTATAAACAGAGAATCACACTTCTGTTCACCCGTTAAGGGATCTTTTGAAACATCAGTTGTAATATGCACCTGAATAAAGACATTTTGCACAAATATGTTTACATTGAGAACAATTTCATAAAAGAAAGTTTGTGAAATAATATATATATTTTAACCAGCGTTATTACTTCAGTATATTTACTGTTAGCACTCAGTGTGAGGGCGAGGGTTGCTTCTGCAGTCAAAGTCTTGGATTTTTTGTATTGTGTGAAGTCTGATGAGACGGTATACACTCAGTGTGTGAACTCAGTGTTGTGTGCTAGTGAGTTGTACACCCAGATACTTATGTGAGTCTTAACAGATACTTGTGTGAGTCTTAAGAGTTTTGTGTGATGGATTTCAATTAATATTAGTTTTGTGTTGAACTTTGACAAGTTGATTTACTTACAGTTGGTGTCTGGATTGACAAGAGTCTTCAGCAGATGGTGACCCGTCACTGTCTCCTGAAGGAGTGTCGGTTTTTATTTATTTATATATGTTCATGTGTATGTTTGTGTGAGTGTGTAGTGTAGAGGTAGAATGAGGTGTGGGTGGGTGTGTATTTGTGTTTACATACTAGTAATACAGAAAGGTGAGGATTTTATATGCATTGTTGATTAAATGTATATGTATGTTTGAAACAGAGGTTACGTGTGTGTGTTGCTTTATTCGTGCGTCTGTATGTGTGATGTGTGTGCAGTATGTGTATGTGGAAATACAGAATTCAGTGTATAGAAGAGTGCGAGCTTGTGAACCTTAGCGTACCATAGACATAAAGAAGATCAGTAATAAGAAAAAAAGATAACTAATAACAATTAATTACTGTTACCATACAGGGAACACAAAGGTTCACACATAAAAACGTTCACAAATACACTTTCACAGCTAAATAATTGAACAAGCTAATAATTGACATAGGTACAATATTAAATATAAATATATGTTCAAAATTATCATTGAGTGGCCACTCCTTGGTGGGCTAACTGGGATAGAGATCTCTCTTGTCTCAGGTAGTCGACGTTCGGGTCTGTCCAGGTGGATGTTATTACAGAGCGCAAATTTTCTGCGTGTCCTCCTCTGTAATAACATCTACCTTCGTATACTGATATTAATACACTTGTGTAGTAATATCATATATGGACAGTGCTTCAAGGGTGGCTAAAACTGCTGACCTCAGGGAAGTGGTGAAGGGTGTATGGATGAACACTTGGAACCATGGACCTGGGGTGGGACTGCTGACCTCAGGGAAGTGGTGAAGGGTGTATACCTGGAACCACGGACCTGGGGTGGGACTGCTGACCTCTGGGGGGAGGGACTGGGTGAGGAATGAAAAATATCGAAAAGAATTTCCAGAACTTCAGGGGAAGGGAAGACATCCGGGGGCCCACGGATGAATTCCTAGACGCATGAACCTGGGGAAGGTAAGATTACTGAGTGAAGGATAGGAAGTGGGAAAGGGAGAATATCTGAGGGGACACAGATGGACTCCTGGACACATGAACCTGGTAAAGGTAGGATAGGAAGTGGGAAAGGGAGAATATCTGAGGGGACACAGATGGACTCCTGGACACATGAACTTGGGAAAGGTAGGATAGGAAGTGGGAAAGGGAGAATATCTGAGGGGACACAGATGGACTCCTGGACACATGAACCTGAGAAAGGTAGGATAGGAAGTGGGGAAGGGAGAATATCCGAGGGGACACAGATGGACTCCTGGACACATGAACCTGGGGAAAGCATCAAAAACACAGTAAGTGGGTGTGTGGACCTTAAATACGAACCACTGGCGTCCACGTGGCAGGGTCAGGTTACTCAGAGATAACTCAGAGGCTACTACTACAACTACTATTACTACTAATAATAATAATGTATTATTACATAATATATATAGTTATTATTAGTTTCATCTGCTCCTGTTCACCTAGTATGTCAATAATGTCAAGTTGTATCATGTACTTGTAGATTATTATTATAATATATAATTAATAACTTATGTTTACAGAGCTTTATCAAAGTAAACTGATAAGATGTATTTTGAACAACACATTTGTTCAAACATAAGTGACATCACATCCTCGTCTAAGACCCATATCACATCCTTATCTAAGACTCACAATGACATCACACATTATCTAAGATTCACAGTGGCATCGTTATCTAATACTTATAGTGACATCACACATTCTTATCTAAGAGTCATTGACATCATACATTCTTATCTAAGAGTCATTGACATCACACATCGTTATCTAAGACTCACACATCACTTCCTAAGACTCGAAGTGACATCACTCATCGTTTATCTAAGACTCAGTGACATCACTCATCGTTATGGTCTTACCATCAAGGTTCTGTGTCTTGGTCTTACCATTAAGGTCCTGTGTCTTGGTCTTACCATTAAGGTCCTGTGTCTTGGTCTTACCATTAAGGTCCTGTGTCTTGGTCTTACCATTAAGGTCCTGTGTCTTGGTCTTACCATTATGGTCCTGTGTCTTGGTCTTACCATTAAGGTCCTGTGTCTTGGTCTTACCATTAAGGTCCTGTGTCTTGGTCTTACCATTAAGGTCCTGTGTCTTGGTCTTACCATTAAGGTCCTGTGTCTTGGTCTTACCATTAAGGTCCTGTGTCTTGGTCTTACCATTAAGGTCCTGTGTCTTGGTCTTACCATTAAGGTACTGTGTCTTGGTCTTACCATTAAGGTCCTGTGTCTTGGTCTTACCATTAAGGTCCTGTGTCTTGGTCTTACCATTAAGGTTCTGTGTCTTGGTCTTACCATTAAGTTCCTGTGTCTTGGTTTTACCATTAAGGTCCTGTGTCTTGGTCTTACCATTAAGGTCCTGTGTCTTGGTTTTACCATTAAGGTCCTGTGTCTTGGTTTTACCATTAAGGTCCTGTGTCTTGGTCTTACCATTAAGGTCCTGTGTCTTGGTCTTACCATTAAGGTCCTGTGTCTTGGTTTTACCATTAAGGTCCTGTGTCTTGGTTTTACCATTAAGGTACTGTGTCTTGGTCTTACCATTAAGGTCCTGTGTCTTGGTCTTACCATTAAGGTCCTGTGTCTTGGTCTTACCATTAAGGTCCTGTGTCATGGTAATAGTTTACAACGTCTGTAAAATTCCTTTAAGACAAAACATTTTAATAGCAACAATTAAGATGACACCATTGTATTATGACCCCTGCTGATAATTGACCTTTGTGTTAGAACCTCCAATGTCGGCCACGCACTTCCCGTTATCTTCATTAACTCCGTTTTTTTTTTTTGCGCTTCCCGTTTTTTTCTGGGGCTGTACCCTACAAGAATGTGGCCCAAGAGCTTGAGACTCAGGTGGAAATCACAGGGAAGGTGGCTCAGAGAGTCTTTCAGAGGAAGGAAGCAGAGAGTGACTCAGATAAGAGACGTCGGACTGGGGATGTGTAACTAATGGGGTGCCACAAGGATCAGTATTAGGTCCAGTACTGTTTCTGTAGGGTTATTTAAGCTAGCTTTAAATTTAGGTTATATATCTAACCACCAATCTAATCTAACCTAACCTGCATCTAACCTATCCTAACCTATATCTAACCTAACCTGTATCTAATTTAACCTATATATAATCTAACCAGTAGTAACAGCCTGGTTGATCAGGCCCTGATCCACCATGAGAGCTGCTTCATTCTGGTTCAGTCTGATCATGTGTAGTGTGTTGCCCTGGATGAGTTCAATGATGCACACTAGGGATGCCCACATGCCAGGGCCGACCTAGGGGGCACCAAACACACTGACCAGGAGACCTTCAGAGAGTAGAACCTCTGCCATCCTCTCCAGCAACCTCTGCCATCCTCTCAGCAACCTCTGCCATCCTCTCAGCAACCTCTGCCATCCTCTCAGCAACCTCAGCCATCCTCTCAGCAACCTCTGCCATCCTCTCCAGCAACCTCTGCCATCCTCTCAGCAACCTCTGCCATCCTCTCAGCAACCTCTGCTATCCTCTCAGCAACCTCTGCCATCCTCTCAGCAACCTCTGCCATCCTCTCAGCAACCTCTGCCATCCTCTCAGCAACCTCTGCCATCCTCTCAGCAACCTCTGCCATCCTCTCAGCAACCTCAGCCATCCTCTCAGTAACCTCTGCCATCCTCTCAGCAACCTCTGCCATCCTCTCAGTAACCTCTGCCATCCTCTCAGCAACCTCTGCCATTCTCTCAGCAACCTCTGCCATCCTCTCAGCAACCTCAGCCAACCTCTCAGCAACCTCTGCCATCCTCTCAGCAACCTCAGCCTCCTCTCAGCAACCTCTGCCATCCTCTCAGCAACCTCAGCCAACCTCTCAGCAACCTCTGCCATCCTCTCAGCAACCTCAGCCTCCTCTCAGCAACCTCTGCCATCCTCTCAGCAACCTCTGCCATCCTCTCAGCAACCTCTGCCATCCTCTCAGCAACCTCAGCCATCCTCTCAGCAACATCTGCCATCCTCTCAGCAACCTCTGCCATCCTCTCAGCAACCTCAGCCATCCTCTCAGCAACCTCTGCCATCCTCTCAGCAACCTCTGCCATCCTCTCAGTAACCTCTGCCATCCTCTCAGCAACCTCTGCCATCCTCTCAGCAACCTCTGCCATCCTCTCAGCAACCTCTGCCATAATCTCAGCAACCTCTGCCATCCTCTCAGTAACCTCTGCCATCCTCACAGCAACCTCTGCCATCCTCTCAGCAACCTCTGCCATCCTCTCAGCAACCTCAGCTATCCTCTCAGCAACCTCTGCCATCCTCTCAGCAACCTCAGCCTCCTATCAGCAACCTCTGCCATCCTCTCAGCAACCTCTGCCATCCTCTCAGCAACCTCAGCCTCCTCTCTCAGTTGCTGTAACAAAATGCAAAATCTCTTTAGTCTCTTAGTTTTTTTTCTTCAATGAACCGGCCATATCCCACTGAGGCAGGGTGACCTAAAAAGAAAAACGAAAAATATTCTTTTTATATTTAGTAATTTATATAGGAGAAGGGGGTTACTAGCCCCTTGCCCCCAGTCTCCTAGTTATAATAAAAAAAATCGATTTAAAAAATGACTACTGTATTAAAGTGTATATTAGGAAGAACAGTACGGGTACCTGTATCAGATAACATAAGAAGAAGCACTGCAGCAGGTCTACTGGCCCAAGCTAGTCAGGTCCAACTCACACCCACTAATGTATTTTTTTTAACACATCGGCCGTTTTCCACCGAGGCAGGGTGACCCAAAAAGAAAGAAAAACCCAAAAAGAAAGAAAATACTTTAATCATCATTCAATACTTTCACCATCACTATATATATATTCACTGTTTTTGCAGAGGCGCTCAGATACGACAATTTAGAAGTCCTTCCAAACTGCCAACATCCCATACTCCTCCTTTAAAGTGCAGACATTGTACTTCCCATTTCCAGGACTCAAGTCAGGACACAAGGTTTTTGTTCCACTCATCCACAACTCTAACACCAAGCTAGTGCTTTCCTATATCCTTTCTGAATCTAAATTTTTCCAGTTTGAAACCATTACTGCAAGTCTCTGGCAAGACAGTGATGGAGTGAGTGATGATGAAAGTTTTTGTTTTTCGGGCCACCCTGCCTTGGTGGGAAACGGCTGATGTGTTAATAAAAAATAATAATAATAATTTACATCCCCGTTATTTATCCCTGTTTTCTATTTATACACCTCAATCATATCTCCCTAATTCTACACATTTCTAGAGAGTGCAGATTCAGGGACTCAGTCTCTCCTCATAGGGAAGATTTCTGATATATGGGATCAACTTTGTTATCCTCGTTTGTACGTTTTCTAGTACATTTATATCCATTCTGTAATACAGTGACCAGAACTGTGCAGCATAATCTAAATAAGGCCTATTTGTACACTTCTGGAAACAAAACTGGGGAATGAATAATGGTGGATGTGTTTTTTTTCTTTGTGTCACTTGACACTGATGGGAAGGATATTTTCAGGGGTCAGCGCCCCTATGGCCTGATCCCTGACCAGGTGTTCTGGTGGATCAAGGCCTGATTAACCAAACTGTTACTGCTGGCCACACTTATTCCAACATACAAACCAGAGCCTGGCTAATTAGAAACTAATTTGAGGAGCTAATCAATTTCTGATGTTTAAAAAAATGATAAGCGAGCAATGGGTACACAATGTCTGCCAATAAATACAAATAAATAACACACAAATAACCCAGACACAGGAGAAAAAACTTATGACGATATTTCAGGGCTGATTTGGACCATTAACTAGTCACACACTAACACAGGAAGGTAAGGGAACCAGTATATATACAAGAGGAGAGCAAAGACGGGGGAGAGAGAGGGGAAGAAAGAAGTGGAAATAGTGATGGTAGAGGAAATGCTGGTAGTGGAAGCAGTAGTAAGTAGGGGGAGTAGTGGTAGTGGTAATGCTGGTAGTGGAAGCAATAGCTAGTAAGGGGAGTAGTGATAGTGGTAATGCTGGTAGTGGAAGCAGTAGTAAGTAGGGGGAGTAGTGGCAGTGGTAATGCTGGTAGTGGAAGCAGTAGTAAGTAGGGGGGTGTAGTGGTAGTGGTAATGCTGGTAGTGGAAGCAATAGTTAGTAAGGGGAGTAGTGGTAGTGGTAATGCTGGTAGTGGAAGCAGTAGTAAGTAGGGGGAGTAGTGGCAGTGGTAATGCTGGTAGTGGAAGCAGTAGTAAGTAGGGGGGTGTAGTGGTAGTGGTAATGCTGGTAGTGGCATAAGAGACAGAAAGAGTGAAGCAAGGCATTAGTAGTAATATAATAGAAGTAGTATAGTAGTATAGTAATAGTAGTTTTGTTCCATTCATGGTATTGTGCCTTTTTGTTATTTTATAAGTACATTATTTGACATGCCATTTAGAGTATAACTAAAAGGTCTCCAGGTTAATCAGTGTAGACAATTGAGTACCCCGGTACTGTGAGACTGTCAGGTGGAGCATCGAGTCTCCACCACTCAGTGTTGTTGCCTAGTGACCTACTGCTTCTAACATTACAGTACATCCCACTACAGTAATTCCTCAACTTACAAACACACTGGGGACTTTCTGTACTGTGTATAATAATGATATTATACACAATGATATAACAATGTAATTATACACAATACAGAAGATTCTCAACGTGTTGAGAATCAAGGACTTACTGTACTTGATTCAAGGACTTACTGTACTAAATAAAATTAAGGAATCCTCTGAAAGTGTAAAAAAGTACATGTATATAAGAAAAATATAAAGTCCAGCACATATCTCGGCCATCTGCATCTTGCGCTAACCTTTGGTGTCGTCCGTGTAAGCATTGTGGTCGGTCTCGATGACCACCAGGTGTCTGGTCTCGATGACCACCAGGTGTCTGGTCTCGATGACCACCAGGTGTCTGGTCTCGATGACCACCAGGTGTCCGGTCTCGATGACCACCAGGTGTCTGGTCTCGATGACCACCAGGTGTCCGGTCTCGATGACCACCAGGTGTCCGGTCTCGATGACCACCAGGTGTCCGGTCTCGATGACCACCAGGTGTCCGGTCTCGATGACCACCAGGTGTCCGGTCTCGATGACCACCAGGTGTCCGGTCTGCGGGTGGATGACAAACTTGAGAATGTGACATCTATTACGAAAAATGTATTACAATAGTAAAAAGTACTTGAGAGCAAGGGGCTAGTAACGCCTTCTCCTGCATTAATTACTACATGTAGAAAGGAAAGATTTCGTTTTCTTTTTAGATCAACCTCTGCCTTGGTGGAAGACGGCCAGTCCAGTAAACAAAAAAAAAGAATACTTATACTAGGAGTGAAAAGTTTATGTCTTTTGCCTTTTCTTTTGACATGGTATATTTTTGACAAGATATACATTCGGCATGGTATACTTTTGACGTGGTATACTTTTGACATAATATACTTTTGACATGATATACTTTTGACATGGTATACTTTTGAGATGATATACTTTTGACATGATATACTTTTAATATGTTATACTTTTGATATAGTACACTTTTGACATGATATACTTTGGCAACTAGAATTTTGTAAAGCGGTGACACTAGTTATTGCAAAGGTACAGTGTGTGGAAGGAAGTGAAATATATTTATTAATGATGTTAGGATCATCACCCCATAGCTTGGTCTTAGACCAGTCCTCTTAAACTGCAAAGGAAATAGCACTATAGGACTAAGAACAACTGTATCGAGGTTCATAAATAACAAAAAAATGCACAATACCTTGCAGTGCTCCTCGTTCCTAGAATTGACTGACTCCACTACTACTACTACCACTACTACTACCACCACTATTGCTCCTCCACCACTTTCTTGTTCCCTCCTCTGTCTGCTGGCGTCTATATATAGTATTCCCTCCTCTTCTTTGTGTTAGTGTGACTTTGTAAATGGTCCAAGTGGGACGGAAACGTCGTCGTGAGCTCCTCTCTTCTATGTGCGGGTTATTTGAGTAACGAGGTTCATACAGGAAAGTAAATATAAGCGCACACTTAATGCAAGTACTAGTCTGTAACATTTACCTGCCACCTTACACACACACCAGCAATCCTGCAATGTTTCTATTTCCACTTCAGAGAGACAGGCTTCTATTTCACACTCGTATGGCAGGAAGAAAGTATAGAGGAACCTCGGTACTCGAACTTAATTAGTTCCAGAAGACTGTTTGAGTACTGCTCTGTTCGAGTACCGAACGAATTTTTCCCAACCAATTTTCTTTTTTATTGGCTGTTATCACTAATCTTCTTAGACCTCATGGTGACTTATTTATGCAAATAATATAAAAAACACCAAAAACTCCGAAGAAACACTAAATAGTTTACGGCAAAGTTCTGGCAGGTCGTGTTTGTTTGGTCGAGAGCCGAGCAAATGGTCGACTACTGAGCTATTTTTTTACTGAACAAAGTATTCGAATACAGAATTGATAGAGAAGGGAGCTGTTCGAGTACCAAGGTTCCACTGTACTGTATTTTGCGGCATATAAGGTGCACGACACAAGTATCATACCAGTAAACCAGTAATCATAGACAAGGGTTAATTACCATCTTACTTTATGCTGAAGCGTAACTGCTGTCTATCAACCTTCATGAGGTTGAGTCTACCTCTGAAAATGTTTGACTTGCTCTCTTTTTTCCGTCCTGTCTTGGTACCTTCCCTCAATAGAAAGGGGAACAGGTTAGATAATAATTCCAGGTGCTTTTCGACTAACGATATTTCAACTTTACGATAGTGATGAAACTTAGGATAATTACCCAACATGAAAGTGGCAAGTCCGTAACTTGTATTCATTTATTGACTTTTCAGTACTGGTATTTTGTTAGTTACAGTAATTATTTACTTACTTATTCAGTGACAGTAGTTATTTATTTACTTATTTGATAGATATTCATATTCGACTTATGATATTTTCAATTTAAATGAGTTTGTTGGAACGTAATCCTTCAAGTCGAGGACCACCTGTAATGCTTGATAAGGGATATTTCTAAATACAGTTAGTTCCAGAACACCGCCGTAAAGCGAATCACAATTTTTTTTTTTTTTTTTTTTTTCACTTGCCAATGCTTATAGAGGCCTGAAATATAGTGGAAGCCTCACTCACCTGGTTAAACACAGCTCCCAGCTTCTCCAGAGCCAAAATCCTGAGTGTGTTGGTGGATATGGCAACGATGCCCTCGGGACACTGCTCTGACGAGAAACCTGAAGCCTATTCCAAACTCTCGTGTGAATGCGAAGTCAAGTGAAATCTGCTCTGGTAGTAGTGAGAGCCATGAAGGTGACGACATAGCCAGCACCTAAAACTCACAGTAATACAATGCAATAAGATCACAGTAAACATGTGATTTCACAATATGCAAAACAACCACTGTGAAAAAAATAGTGAAAATCCAAGCGCTTTTGTGATTTCTCACATTATCAAGGATCTTGATAATGTGAGAAATCACTAGAGCACTTGAAATTTCACTGTTTTTTTTTCGCAGTGGTTGTTTTGCACACAGTAATACAAATTCAAGATGTCATAATCAACATCTGAATATACAAATGAATGTACACACACAACCCGCACATATAAAAGAGAGGAGCTTACGACGACGTTTCGGCCCGACTTGGACCATTTACAAAGTCACACTAACACACAGAGACGGGGGAAGTGGTATTTATAGGCAGGCAGACAGGGGAGGGTACCAGAGAGTGGGGTAATAATGGAGTAAGTAGTGGAAGTGGTAGTAGTAGTAATAGTAGTAGTGGAGACAGTCATATTCTAGAGGAGCACTGCAATGAGGCTAGCGGCCCGCAAGGGTGGGACGAAAACAAAGAGGGAGGAAAGGCGAATAAAATAAAGGACAAATACAAGGCAAAATAAAAGGAAAGAAAGGAAAACCCATAGGATGAAAAATGAGAAGAGGGAAGAGAGGAAAGGGGAAGGAATCAGGTTAAGTCACGGGTGTTCTGAAGTTTAGAGCATTTAACAATGTAATGGGAGAGGAAAGCATCTACAGAGACAAAGCCAGGGCTAAGATTCATACAGGGAAAGTTGTGTATAAGGGAGGATTCAACCAGACGGCGACTATGAAAGTTAGACGTAGGGTAGACAGTTTTAGCAGAAGACCAATCAATAGGATGACTGTGATCTCTGACATGACAGAAAAGAGCATTATTAGTGTCGGCAAGCCTAACACTATTTTTGTGCTCCCTGAGTCTGTCAGAAAGAGAGAAGGCCAATGAAGGGTTACTTCATCTCCCTATACCTACTGATGTCTTTCTTGATCTTATCCGCCTTTGTGTGGACTCTAACTCTTTTTCCTTTCAAGGTAAATATTATTCTCAAACCTTTGGTGTCGCTATGGGACATCACCGTCGTCACTGTGGGACATCACCGTCGTCACTGTGGGACATCACCGTCGTCACTGTGGGACATCACCGTCGTCACTGTGGGACATCACCGTCGTCACTGTGGGACATCACCGTCGTCACTGTAGGACATCACCGTCGTCACTGTGGGACATCACCGTCGTCACTGTGGGACATCACCGTCGTCACTCTGTGGGACATCACCGTCGTCACTCTGTGGGACATCACCGTCGTCACTCTGTGGGACATCACCGTCGTCACTGTGGGACATCACCGTCGTCACTGTGTTACATCACCGTCGACACTCTGTGGGACATCACCGTCGTCACTGTGGGACATCACCGTCGGCACTGTGGGACATCACCGTCGTCACTGTGGGACATCACCGTCGTCACTGTGGGACATCACCGTCGTCACTCTGTGGGACATCACCGTCGTCACTCTGTGGGACATCACCGTCGTCACTCTGTGGGACATCACCGTCGTCACTCTGTGGGACATCACCGTCGTCACTCTGTGGGACATCACCGTCGTCACTCTGTGGGACATCACCGTCGTCACTCTGTGGGACATCACCGTCGTCACTCTGTGGGACATCACCGTCGTCACTCTGTGGGACATCACCGTCGTCACTCTGTGGGACATCACCGTCATCACTCTGTGGGACATCACCGTCGTCACTCTGTGGGACATCACCGTCGTCACTGTGGGACATCACCGTCGTCACTGTGGGACATCACCGTCGTCACTGTGGGACATCACCGTCGTCACTCTGTGGGACATCACCGTCGTCACTCTGTGGGATATCACCGTCGTCACTGTGGGACATCACCATCGTCACTGTGGAACATCACCGTCGTCACTCTGTGGGACATCACCGTCGTCACTGTGTTACATCACCGTCGTCACTCTGTGGGACATCACCGTCGTCACTGTTGGACATCACCGTCGTCACTCTGTGGGACATCACCGTCGTCACTCTGTGGGATATCACCGTCGTCACTCTGTGGGACATCACCGTCGTCACTGTGGGACATCACCGTCGTCACTCTGTGGGACATCACCGTCGTCACTCTGTGGGACATCACCGTCGTCACTGTGGGACATCACCGTCGTCACTCTGTGGGACATCACCGTCGTCACTCTGTGGGACATCACCGTCGTCACTGTGGACATCACCGTCGTCACTGTGGGACATCACCGTCGTCACTGTGGGACATCACCGTCGTCACTGTGGGACATCACCGTCGTCACTCTGTGGGACATCACCGTCGTCACTGTGGGACATCACCGTCGTCACTGTGGGACATCACCGTCGTCACTGTGGGACATCACCGTCGTCACTGTGGGACATCACCGTCGTCACTGTGGGACATCACCGTCGTCACTTGGGACATCACCGTCGTCACTCTGTGGGACATCACCGTCGTCACTGTGGGACATCACCGTCGTCACTTGGGACATCACCGTCGTCACTGTGGGACATCACCGTCGTCACTTGGGACATCACCGTCGTCACTGTGGGACATCACCCTCGTCACTGTGGGACATCACCGTCGTCACTATGGGACATCACCGTCGTCACTGTGGGACATCACCGTCGTCACTGTGGGACATCACCGTCGTCACTGTGGGACATCACCGTCGTCACTATGGGACATCACCGTCGTCACTGTGGGACATCACCGTCGTCACTATGGGACATCACCGTCGTCACTATGGGACATCACCGTCGTCACTGTGGGACATCACCGTCGTCACTATGGGACATCACCGTCGTCACTGTGGGACCTCACCGTCGTCACTGTGGGACATCACCGTCGTCACTGTGGGACATCACCGTCGTCACTGTTGGACAAGAACTTCTTCACTTGGGTTCTCGACACACCTACACTTTTCTCTATCATTTTAGAAGCATACTGTGTGTGTGGGTCATCACCCTCTTCACTGTTTTTACCTAATAAATTGCACTGTTAGTACAGTCTACCCTTTATCACTAAGAAGAGACGAGTGAGAATCTTGAGGTCGACCGTCGGAGTCTTAATTCTTCTCAGATTCAGGTTACAAATTCATCACTCTTCCTTTCATAGCTTTTTCCTACATTCCTCAGAATGTTTTTTCCTAAGTGTCTTATAACTGACTTTTCTTATACGTCAGAGAGAAAAGCTAACTCGTGTACACTTTGTCTGTGTATTTAACGTTTTGTTTTCACCACTCTTTCTACTAGCTATTAATGATCTGGCCTCTGTTCTCCCATCTAATATTTGGTCATCACTTTATGTTGATGTCTTTGCAACAGCTTGTGCAGGTGCTAACACCCACCTAGTAGCAGCCTCTCACCAGAATGCTTTCGACCGTGTTTTCCAATGAACCAGTACTAGTGAGTTTAAACGCACCAGATTACTATTACTGGACGTTGTTTTTTCTCTAATACTCCGCTATACATGTGTGATTCCCGTATCCCTGAAAGTGATACGGTCAGATTTCTTGGTCTTCTGTTTGGTCGCTGGTTGTCCTGGAAACTTCAGATATCTCCCCGAAATCAACTTGCCATAGCCGACTGAACCTCCTTAAAACCCTCGCTAATCTTTCGTGGGGAACAGATCGTCGAACTCTCCTTCATTCAGCCCTAATTTTATCGAAACAAGATTATGGCGACCAAATATATTCTGTGGCGTCTCCCGCAACTCTTTTTAAACTTGCTTTTCGTTGCTTCCCTGCTGAAAGCCTATAATGCAGAGGCGAATGTTCCATCCTTGAACGATCGGTGTGATGCCCATTGCCTCCGTTAGTTTTGTTTCCTCTCATGACCTTCACGATCCTTCTACATACACAATAATAGTGGACTTTAGAAGAAGTACATTATTTGTTCGCCGCCCCTGTTTACTCCGTCTCTTTTCTCATCGTCTTCATTCGCTCAAAGCTCAAATGCCTTAAGTTCTTTCTTGTTCCCTTTTTCTCGACCACTTCCTGTCTCATTCTCACGCCATTAAAGTTTACACTGATGGTTATAAATCCCATGACGGTGTCGGGTTTATAGCAGTGTTCCAAGACAGTGTTGTGCGAGGTCATTTATTAGACTCTGATAGCATTTTCACAGCTGAGCTGTATGAATTCTCACAGCGATTATACGTAATGCGTCCAGGCCTACCTTTAGTGCTTTGCAAGCTATCAAAAAAATTAATTCTTATTCCCTTGTTCTTCGTATACAACTTTGCGCCGCATTTCTAGTAAAAACAAAGATGTCATCTTCTGCTGTGTCCCTGGTCATGTTGATGTTAAGGGCAACGAGCAGGAAGACTGCGGTGCGGCCAACGGTACATGACCTTCCAGTTTCATATAGGGGTATTCCATTCTCAGACTATTTTACTGTAATCTCTAGCCAGCTTCGCAACCGTTGGAAATAACGTTGGTCCGAGTTGATTCATAACAAATTACATTCTATCAAGCTATATTCAGGATCCTGGTCTTCTTATAATCGAGATCGTGGTTGGGAGACTACGTTTTCCCGTCTTCGCGTCGTGCACAAATGTCCCACTCATGGGTATCTCATGGAGAGGCGCCCAGTTCCACTCTGTGACAATTGTCAGTGTCCAATTTTAGCTTGTCCATATTTTATTGGCCAGTCTTATTTACCAGCGATTACACAGAATTTACCCCCGATGTCGTCACCGCTCTGACACCCTTACTTTATCTTCCCTCCTCGCTGACGGCCCCACCTTTGACACAGACTCAATCTGTCACATTTGACAGCAACAGATTTATTACACAACCTTGGATTATACTTCCTTTAGTAATCCTCACAATCGTTAGTCTTAGATCAAACGCAATAAATATACTTAACGATTAATCCGTTCCCATGAAAGAAAATCCTATTGTTATTGGCATATTATACATTGATGTGGTTGTATAAAATAATTTAAACACTTCTTAATACTAAAATATGTAATTTAGACGCTGCTTAATAATAAAATACATACATAAATACAAAAGAATTAGATGAAATAAATGCAAATTTAACCTCACTTTACTTTGCTGAAAAGAGTGGAGTGCCTACTAAGATAGTACTGAGAAGGGAGGAGGAGGAAATGTTATTGTTTGGAAGGAGAGTCCCCTTCTCTTTTCTGTCTCTTTTTCTTATTTGGACCTGGTTGAAGCTCACCAGGTTTGAATTTTACTAAAAATCTGTCCAAAAAACTTTGCTTCTGTCTTCTCCTCAGGATGTTTCGGAAATGTGACATTGTCTGGTCATTCCAGACAATGCTATTACCGCTTGTTTGGGCTTTGTTGGGGTGGTACTTCTCTGCAAAGTTTTTGACGTCCATCCATTTGGCAAAGATTTCCTTGATTAATGAAGTAGGGGCTTCCTCTATCTTTTCTTCCGAGCCTGAACAGAGTGCATCCATCTTAGTCTTGTGCTCCTTCTTCTCAAGTTCCTGCAGCTCCTCAGTGGTCAGCTCTTCCCTGTGCCCCTCCACTAACTCCTCCACATCACCATTACTCACATCCAGACCCATGGACCTGTCCAGAGAGACAATATCCTCCACTATAGACACAGTCTCAAAGCCCTCAAAGTCCCTTTCAGCAACTCTTTCTGGCCACAAATTCATCCAAGCAGAGTTCATTGTTCTGTATGAAACTTCCTGCCAGGCTTTGTCAATGAGAGTTATGCAATGGGCGAGTCGTATTTCAAACAAAGGTCGTATACCTAGCAAACTTTTTTTGCGTCGAAACAGGACGTATACTAAGTTGGACTTATTCCAAAGCGGACGTATTCCGAGGTACCACTGTATATATAATATATATATATATATATATATATATATATATATATATATATATATATATAAACTTTTTTTTAACACATCGGCCGTCTCCCACCGAGGCAGGGTGACCCAAAAAGAAAGAAAATCCCCAAAAGAAAATACTTTCATCATCATTCAACACTTTCACCTCACTCACACATAATCACTGTCGCCAATATCTCAATCCCCTCCTTTAAAGTGCAGGCATTGTACTTCCCATTTCCAGGACTAAAGTCCAACTAAATAAATTCACTAGTTTGCCTGAATCCCTTCACAAAATATTACCCTGCTCACATTCCAATAGCTCGTCTGGTCCCAAAAACCATCCGTCTCCATTCACTCCTATCTAACACGCACACACATGCTTGCTGGAAGTCGAAGCCCCTCGCCCACAAAACCTCCTTTACCCCCTCCCAACACATATCCTTTACTCTCCCAGCTCAGTCCAAAACCCATCCTCTACCCTCCAAAAGCACTTACAACACCCATCATATACTCTTTTAAAACACTCCAACATCCTTCCTATATTTTCCCAAAGCACTCCAACACTTATCCTGTACTCTTCCACAGCACTCCAACACTCATTATATATGCTCCTAAAGCACGCAACACCCATCTTGTACTCTCCCTGAGCATTAGAAAACCCATCTTATACCTAAGCACTCCAACCAAAATCTTATACACTCCTAAAGCATTCCAGCAATCATCCTGTACTCTTCCATAACAAAATCATTAACTATTTCTGTACTTTATTCCAACTTCGTCACACATTTAAATCTTCATTCATTCTAAGTTTCCCATTTTTACCCTATTTATTGGGTAATTTCTTGTATATTTCCTGTATATTTCCGTCCTTTGTACTCTTAATTCTTCACATTCTCCTTGTTGTATTCTTACTCCTTTCATATTCACATTCTTCAAATTCACTTTCAACTTTCTCTTTGTGTTTTACTTACTTTCATACACACTGCCTTCATACTAAATTTCATCACACCCACTTCCTTCATACACAATCCCTTCACACTCGCTTCTTTCACTCCTTGCCTTCATAATCACTTCCTTCAACTTATCATGTGGTTCAATACTCATCATTAATCTCATTATTACTTCTCCCGAGACTGAAATTCCGAGAGTAATTAATCATCTTCATCAGACTTTTCCTCAAAATATTATCTTTATCTTTCTAAAACCTCTTGTGCCACAAGTTTCATGGCGCACTGAACTATATTGTGCCCTGATTCATCACGGTTCATCACAACACAGTGTCGGAGACATTAACAACAGAGGCGTCCTGGCCAGGTAGCAGTAGCTACCTATTGTTGTCATCACCGATAGTTTTTTTTTGTGTGTGCGCGTGCGCGCACGCCCATTTATGAATATGTGATTTGTAATCACAAAAGACGTGCAACAAAAGTGACGTGTAACAAAAGTGACGTGTAACAAAAGTGACGTGTAACAAAAGTGACGTGTAACAAAAGAAATAATATTTATTACATTTTTCTTCATGGAGGTTGACAATTAGATTAACATTCTGGCAGTCACTTACACACAATACAACGTAAAGACATACATTTTTCTGCTACATAACTGAAAAAAATATATTAATGAAGATATATAGTATGACGTAAGCAGGACTAAAAATTTACATTGAATAATGATATCTTGGTCTTGGTGAACGTTCATGGCTTTCTCGGTGGGTGTAATTGCAAGACAGACCTTTCTGTGTCTCCTCCTGTAATTCCTCCACCAGGAAAGTCTCGACCGTAATTAGAAAAGACATAATTCCAATCCATCAAGGTCGTCTGGGACCTCCGGAAAGTGGAGAAGGCGAGACATCCAGTAGACAGACGGATGAATTCCTGGACACAAGATGCTGAGGAGGGACTGATGTAGGAAGCTGGAGGTGAGGATACTGAGAGAGACGAGGCAAGTCTTTGTGAAGTGAAGGGAAGACACTAAACACACTACAGGAGGATACATGTGCAGGCAAATGTAAGATGGTACAAAGTCCCAAAACTAAAAAACTGTCAATGCAGGTGGTTTAGACTAAGGCTTCCTTGATAAGTGATGTAACAAAATTGAGTGGATTCAACAATTTGAATTTCTGACTTCAAAATCCTGTATTTATAATCTGTATAGTTATTATAGGAGAAACTGTTGACTAAAGAAATGGATGGAGAAAACATAGTAACACCAGAGCTGCAAAAACCACAATATTATACCTGGTAAAATTAGAAAAGCAAATATCACTCTTTTGTATATAATAATATTAAGGATACAACGATAACCCTGTTATGAATCACACCGGTGATGCGAAGATCACAATGTTTAACACAATAACACCAGAAACTGATAGATAAGGAAGTTACACATAGAAACACAGAGATCACACGTCTACATAAAATAAAATACAGAAAAACTCAAATTAGAACATAAAAAACTATGACATTTAAATAGACGACTAAAATAAACAACAACTGGCCTCACCATGGTGGTCTAGGTAGAGGAGTTCTTCTCTTCTGGCTGGACTATGTTTCTAGCCTACCCGGGCGGGTGTATTTACTGGGCGCAGATTTCTGTGTGTCCTCCCCTGTAATAACATCTGTTTGTATATACTGATATTTCAACACTTGTGTTGTAATATCATATATAGGCAGTGCTTCATGGGGTTGCTACATTTGAAGAGTTAAGTTCCTCTCTGAGGAAATGCTGTGTTTGGGGTTCACACCTCTCAACGTCCCCCTCAAATGTTGAAGCTTAAAGCCAGTTTTTCCATTCATTATTGACAATATTTTACTAAATGAGTGTAAGTGTAGAACACATTTTCACACATTGTCATTGAGTGCAACACTGACTGATAGAACCATTGTAACCTGAAAAGTTTATTCTGAAAGATTTCTTGTAAACTGCACTCTACATTGTCTTGTGTTCATCCTTATAACAATAAGAACAATATTACTGACACCTGATGTTGCAGTTAATTATTCAACGTTCACTTTTGTGAATCACTTCAGAACACTTAACTAACTACAAGTCCATTTAGAAATCTTCATAACTTTAACATATTTCTCTCAAAGTAAATTAAAGGCTGTTATTTGCACATACTTGTCTCCACTTACATGTACTAGTGAACAATCAGCCTCGTGAATTTCAACAAGTAAAAGATTCCAAACAGATTTGGTAATTATTAAAAGGACACATGTTGGTGTTCTTGGTAGTTGTGGTGGTGGAGGTAGTGGTGATGGTGGTAGTAGTAGTAGTAGTATTAGTAGTAGTAGTAGTAGAAGAAGAAGTAGTAACTCTTGGTTACTGTGTAATGGCGGAGTTATTTTTTAAGGGGAACTCCTCCTAATACTTAAAGATGACTAAAGTCATTTTCGTCTTTAAAAGTCATTTTAGACACCATAAAGCAGAATAAAGGCAGCTTCGTCATCTCTGAAATATTAGCACGAGTTCTCCTAAGAACATTTGATTCCACACAGCGACCAAGAGTAACCTCTGCTACTACTACTACTACTACAACTACTACTACTACTACGACTAACACCACCACCACCACCAATAGCATGGACATGCTTATGCCTTTTCACATTATTTTGTTACATATACTGTACATAGCTTCTGTGCCCTTTTATTGTATGTATATATTTCACAAAGCAATAATAAGTCTGGTTAGTTGCACATGTGTCCTTTTACTTAACATATTCTCGGTATTTTACCAACATTATTATAGAATTAATGATTTGTCCTCCATCCTGCGCATAGAAATTAAACAAAAAATCCCAACATGGATAAACTAGACTCAGAAACCTTGCCGTAAATGGTAGTGAGAAGTTGTTCTCTAAATTATAAATATGTTGTTTTTCTCTCACTATATAAACTTAGTTGCTAAGCTAAATAACTTCAGTTTTACACTGCACATTTTCAACATATTAGTCTAATATGGATTATGCAATGAACTTTTATTATAAATCAATGTAAAATTATAACAAATGATTGATATGTAAACAAGAGTTCTTGATAGTCCGTGTGGCTACGTACTGAATCTTGATGGTCCGTGTGGCTACGTACTGAATCTTGATGGTCCGTGTGGCTACGTACTGAATCTTGATGGTCCGTGTGACTACCTACTGAACCTTGATGGTCTGTGTGGCTACGAACTGAACCTTGATGGTCCGTGCGGCTACGTACTGAACCTTGATGGTCCGTGTGACTACGTACTGAACCTTGATGGTCTGTGTGGCTACGAACTGAACCTTGATGGTCCGTGCGGCTACGTACTGAACCTTGATGGTCCGTGTGGCTACGTACTGAACCTTGATGGTCTGTGTGGCTACGAACTGAACCTTGATGGTCCGTGCGGCTACGTACTGAACCTTGATGGTCCGTGTGGCTACG
>WNWK01031521.1:0-22643 GCA_009830355.1 Cherax destructor
GTTCAATGGCGTGTTTGGCCCCAGTGTGAAGAAATATCTATTGGACAATAATTTGCCACTTAAGTGCCTCCTGATAATGGACAATGCTCCTTGTCATCCTCCAAACTTGGTAGAGAAAATTGTGGAGGAGTTTAAATTCATCAAAGTGAAGTTCTTGCCCCTAATACCACTCCTCTCCTCCAGCCCATGGACCAGCAGGTCATTTCCAACTTTAAAACTCTACACCAAAGCAATGTTTCAAAAGTGCTTTGATGTGACCACAGACATGAATATAACCCTAAGAGAATTTTGGAAAAAACATTTCCATATGCTGCATTGTGTAAACCTTATAGGTAAGGCTTGGGAGGGAATGACTACCAGGACTTTGAACTCTGCCTGGAGAAAATTGTGGCCAGACTGTGACCTAAAGAGGGATTTTGAAGGTTTTGGGGCTGAGCCTCAGAACCCTGAGCCTGAGCCTGAGCCTGTTGTGGAAGAAATTGTGGAATTGGGCAAGTCTTTGGGGTTAGAGGTGAGTGGTGAGGATGTGGAACAGTTGGTGGAGGAGCACAAGGAAGAGCTAACCACTGAAGATCTGCAAGAGCTTCAACAGCAACTGGAACAAGAGACCAGTGGTCAGGACAATGGTTCAGAGGAGGAGGAGGAGGTGGAACAGAGATGGAAGAAATTGCCTTCTTCAGTGATTAAAGAGATTTGTGGAATGTGGAGCAAGGTGCAAGCATTTATGGATGAATATCACCCTAACCATGCTGTTGCAGGCTGTGCTGGCAACCTGTACAATGACACAGTGGTGTGTCATTTCAGGGATGTGTTAAAGAATCGCCAGACACAGAGCCCCCTGGACAAATTTATTGTTAGAAAGAGGTCCAGTGACTCTCAAGCTGGTCCTAGTGGCATTAAAAAAAAAAGGGGAAGTAACCCCAGAAAAGGACTTGGTACCTGCAGTGTTAATGGAAGGATTCCCCTTCAAACACTAGCATACTACTCCACCTTCTCCCCTCCTCCCATCCTCCACACATCAACAACTCTTCAATAAATGTAAGTGACATGTTATTGTACAATATTTACATGTGTATTTAGGTATTATTCATTAAATTCTGTATTATTTAATGTCAAAAAGTTCTAAAAAATATTTTATTTAACTACTTTTGGAAGTCTTGGACGGATTAAATTTATTTCCATTATTTCTTATGGAGAAAATTGATTCGTGTAACGATTGTTTCGCCTTAAAATATGCCCTCTCTGACGGATTAATATCGTAAGTCGAGGTACCACTGTACTATTTTCTCTGCATTGTGTGAAGTAATGTGCTCAATTTTTTTCAGTCATTTACTTCCTGTGAACTTAATAATTATTTTTTTTACCTTTGTTCTTAAGTGTTGTGCTATCTACCTTAATTTCATTATTTTGTATTATTTTTCGTATTTTATTTTCTTGTGTCTTAATTTATTTCCATTGCATTTTCCCTGTGTTTTCCTGCTATTATTTTTTTTGTTGATTCAGTCACTACACTTTTCCCCAGTGTACTAAATTACCATTTTATTTCTGTGTTTACCATTCTTCTATGCCAAGCAGTGCTTTATTTCCTTTTGAATTTTCACAGACAGTGCCATATCTTCTGTGACAAGACAGATATGCATTTTATTTTGCCAGTATTACAACCTCAGGTTCAATGGCCTGTTAACCTGAGTGTAAAAGGGAACTTGGAGCAAAGAAACACAGTAGAAAATGCTTTGAATTTGTATTTCCTTTACCAAGCAATGATTATATATAAGACTTTTGTCTTCTTCACCAAGTACAGTGGTACCTCGAGTTACGATATTTTTTCGTTCGAGAATGCTGTTCAAGTGCCATTACCAAACGAATTTATCCCCATAAGGAATAATGTAAAATAGACTAGTCCTTTTACACCCCCAAAAATATACTTACAAAAGCATTTAAAAAAATAAACTTACATAAAAGGGCGATTTTGGGGACCATAGTAACTCGAGGTACCACTGTAAATAGAAAGGGGCTTTACACATATGTACACTATATACAGAAAGAGTAGTATTTAGTGCACGCCACGGTTGTCAAGGCAAAACAGCAGTCAAAAGACAGACAACCTTCCACAACCAGCTCAATGCAGGAATTCCAATGCCAGCCTCAAACTCTTATAGGCCTGTACACGCGTCCGTCTTGTTCCGTGTTTTTTTGTGTTTTTCGCGGTCTCCTTTACGTGATAGAACCTTAAAACTGTGCCAGTGATCTTATAAGGTAAATCCCTCCAGTGCTCGCAATAAACCAGGCAGAAAACAGTTATACAGAGTCAAAAACAAGGGAATTAGCGTGCCAGAACATAGTGCCATAAAGCCAGAGGGGAACTTAAGTGCCGTGTGAAATAACAAAACAGAACGTTTATTTGTCAGAGGAAGGATAGTCTCCCTGAAAATAGGGTGATATATTCACTGTATAGTGAATATATCAGTGGTGCCGTAGTATACAGATAAGTTAATAGATGTTAAAGTGAAAACAAAGGCGGAAGTGTAGGCCTAACGAGTTTCGTGTTTGAAATCAGTTGCCAGCGGCCGCCGGGTCTTTACCACGCAAGTCATGTATTGATAATTTTAAACTGTTAGTAAACCTGACCAAAATCTAGTGATTACATTGATATAAAAATCTATGAAATACGAAAAGGGGCACAATCCTGAGGAAATACGTAATTTGTCCAGCTGAAAAATACGATAAACAGTGTCGAGTTGTGAGTTGTCAGTGAACGATTTCACCAACATAAGTCCGTATATCTTCCAGTCATCATAGAAAAAACAGCAGTGTTGTGGTGTAGGAAAAAAAAACAAAAACTAAACCCAGTAGAGTGAACCATAAGTGCACGGAAACCCAGGTGTTAAAGCGGGGTGAGGTTTACCAGGGTGCCAGAAATAAACAGGGTGCCAGAGGTAAACCAGGGTGCCAGAGGTACGGCCGCCGTACAGTAGGAGCTGCCAGAAGGACCGGTTTTTATCTCCAACACGAAAGTTATACTTTTGTACCATACTGATCATTATTACTCTGTTTAATCATCTTCCAGTGATCTGTCTCGAATAACCCAGACAACCCCTACAGGATTCATTAAATAAGTGACACTGGATCTCGTCAGATCCAAGAAATAAGGGAACCACTGACTGGATTCAAAACTGGTATCCGAGTCCGGATTCAATAAGCGGACAGAGTTTTAGGGGACCTTATCAAACACCCAAACAATAACAATAAGAATAACTTTTATGAGGTATGAGGGAATGTATGAGAGTATAGTTATACCAACACTCTTATATGGGTGTGAAGCATGGGTGATGAATGTTGCAACGAGGAGAAGGCTGGAGGCAGTGGAGATGTCATGTCTGAGGTCAATGTGTGGTGTGAATATAATGCAGAGAATTCGGAGTTTGGAAATTAGGAGGAGGTGCGGGATTACCAAAACAATTATCCAGAGAGCTGAGGAGGGGTTGTTGAGGTGGTTCGGACATGTAGAGAGAATGGAACGAGACAGAATAACTTTGAGAGTGTATAAATCTGTAGTGGAGGGAAGGCGGGGTAGGGGTCGGCCTAGGAAAGGTTGGAAAGAGGGGGTAAAGGAAGTTTTGTGTGCGAGGGGCTTGGACTTCCAGCAAGCATGTGTGAGCGTATTTGATAGGAGTGAATGGAGACAAATGGTTTTTAATACTTGACGTGCTGTTGGAGTGTGAGCAAAGTAACATTTATGAAGGGATTCAGGGAAACCAGCAGGCCGGACTTGAGTCCTGGGGATGGGAAGTACAGTGTCTGCACTCTGAAGGAGGGGTGTTAGTGTTGCAGTTTTATAACTGTAGTGTAAAGCACCCCTCTGGCAAGACAGTGATGGAGTGAATGATTATGAAAGTTTTTCTTTTTCTGGCCACCCTGCCTTGGTGGGAATCGGCCGATGTGTTAATAAAAAAAAAAATTATGAGGTAAGATTGTCCAAACACTTACACATGCAAATAAAATAGATACGATACAAATAGATGGATCACCACTTCAGGGAACCTATTAGTAGAACATACAGTAAAGCAACCAACAAAATCAATCATGAAACCCTGTGTAGTATGCAAACTAACAAGCAAACGTTCCTCTGCATGGATTACATGCAACTTTTGTGGTAAATGCTGCCACGCCCCTTGTGTAGACATTCAAGACTCTACTACCCGAGATATTAAACAAGGGAAGTGTTTTTGGGTATGTCCAAATGAGACCGAACTGTGGAATAAAACCACATCGATATTAAAAGATGACAACACCAAATCGGACTTCATAAAAAACATGACAGCTTTCTATAACAGTTGGGAAAGTAAAAAATCAGGGCCAGATGGTGCTACCGCCCCTGGTGCAGATGTTGAAATGGTAGCCAGTAAATTTAAGAATGGAGAAATAAATGATGGTGACCTGAAGAGGGACAGTAGCTCTAGTGAAATAAATGATGGGGAAACAGGTCTAGATAAGGCTACACACAAAACAGTGTTACAAACTAGCATTAACATGGTAGATAGTAAACAAGGGGATGCCCAGGGAAATACTGAAGATAAATTACCGGAAACAGTTGAAGGCTCCATTGTTAGCAATAGTAACGAAGACAGACATGAGACAGGAACACACCCACCAATGGAAAACACAGTCACAAAAAAACAGGGCAAACGGAAACCAGGCCTATGTGAATATTATGCACTTGGTATCTGCAGGCATGGAAAATCTTTGAAATCAGATGGGACATGCAATTGTGATCACCCCAGAAAATGCTGTTCCCATATGAAAACAGGCAAATGCAACCTCCCCCCCGTCCTGTAAGTTTTTCCACCCTGATATGTGCCACACATCAATTCAGGAAAGACAGTGCTATAACTTATATTGCCAGGCATACCACCTAAAGGGTACGAGGCGACACAGAACATCCAGACCATGGCAAAATCAGAGTAGCCACAGCCACTCCAGAGAGAGAGGTTTTTTACTGCCAAGAAGGAAAAAAAGCTGGCAGGAAATGACAGAAATTGTACACCAACTGCAATCATTTCTGGAGTGGAATCACAGTCAGTGGCCTCCACTCCATTACAACAGATATTAGAGCCAGGAAAAAAAGACCCCCCCCCTATACCACCAATACCAGGAATCCAACTACATTCATCTTTGCTAATATACAGGGTCTAAAGCCAGCAACAAACAACAAGGTACCTTACATTCGTGGACTGCTTACAGAGTCAAATGCTATGTTTGCGGCTTTCACAGAGACCCACATAAGAGATCACTTGGACAATGAAATATGGATCCCGGGCTACAACCTATACAGGTGTGACAGAGTGAACAGGCAAAAAGGGGGGGTTGGCCTGTATATCACAGAGTCACTTATATGTTCAGAACTACTAAATGCCTCAAATGATGTAGTTGAAGTATTAGCAATAAAGGTCGAGAATCAAAACCTGGTCATCGTGGTTGTCTACAAGCCCCGAGATGCAACGTCCCAACAATTCCAGGAACAGCTTCTGAAAATTGACCACTGTCTGGAAAATATTCCAGCTCCTGCCCCCAACATCTTGCTACTGGGGAATTTCAACCTCAGGCACCTAAAATGGAGGAACATTGCAAACAATGTGGTAGCAGAGATAACACCTGGAGGCAGCTCAGATGAAAATTCACACATGCATGAACTTTCAAATCTCTGCACCAAGTTCACCTTAAACCAGCAAACAGTAGAGCCCACAAGATTAGAGAATACGCTGGACCTCATCTTCACCAACAATGATGATCTGATACGAAATGTCATCATATCAAAAACAATATACTCAGATCACAACAAAATAGAGGTCCAGACATGCTCGCTGGGAGCCCCAGATCAACAAAATGTGATCAGCCGTGAGGGAGCTTTCTCCAAATTCAACTTCAATAACAAAAACATAAGGTGGGACCAAGTAAACGAAGTCCTAAAAGATATAAACTGGGAAGATTGCCTAAACATCACGGATCCCAACCTATGTCTAGAACAAATTAACTCTGTGGTACTTGAGGTTTGTTCAAGGCAAATTCCCTTAAGGAAAAGGAGGAGAAGATGCAAACTAGAAAGAGAGAGGCGCTCCCTATACAGGCGAAGGCAAAGAATAATGGAGCGGCTACAGGAGGCCAATATCTCTGAAATACATAGGGAGACACTAGTCAGAGAAATAGCAAACATCGAATTAAAACTAAAGGAATCTTACAGGAATCAAGAGACACGGGAAGTACTAAAAGCCATAAATGAAATTGAAAGAAACCCTAAGTATTTCTTTTCCTATGCAAAATCAAAGTCGAGAACAACAACCAGTATTGGGCCCCTACTTAAACGGAAAGGGTCCTACACAGATGACAGCAAGGAAATGAGTGAGTTACTTGAATCCCGGTATGACTCAGTCTTTAGCGAGCCACTAACCAGGCTGAAAATCGAAAACCTAAATGATTTTTTTATGAGAGTGCCACAGAACTTGACAGACGCATGCCTTTCTGACATCACCACAATGCCAAATGACTTCGAAAAGGCAATAAATGACATGCCCATGCACTCCGCTCCAGGCCCAGACTCATGGAACTCCGTGTTCATCAAGAACTGCAAGAAGCCCCTATCACATGCTTTTAACATCCTATGGAGAGGGAGCATGGATACTGGGATCATCCCTCAGCTACTAAAAACAATAGACATAGCCCCGCTCCACAAAGGGGGCAGTAAAGCAGTAGCAAAGAACTACCAATTGCGCTAACGTCCCATATCATAAAAATCTTTGAAAGGGTTCTAAGAAGCAAGATCGCCACCCATCTTGATACCAATCAATTGCAAAACCCAGGACAGCATGGGTTTAGAGCAGGCCATTCCTGTCTGTCCCAACTACTGGACCACTACGACAAGGTCCTGGATGCTCTAGAAGATAAACAGAATGCAGGTGTTATATACACAGATTTTGCAAAAGTCTTTGACAAGTGTTGACCATGGTGTAATAGCACACAAAATGCGTGATAAAGGAATAACAGGAAAAGTTGGTAGATGGATCTATAATTTCCTAACATGTAGAACACAAAGAGTAGTAGTCAACAGAGTAAAGTCTGAGGCAGCTACTGTGAAAAGCTCTGTTCCACAAGGCACAGTACTTGCTCCCATCCTATTCCTCATCCTCATATCAGACATTGGCAGGGATATAAGCCACAGTGCTGTGTCTTCCTTTGCAGATGACACCCGAATCTGTATGACAGTGTCCACCGTTGAAGACACTGCAAGACTCCAAGCAGACATAAACCAAATCTTTAAATGGGCTGCAGAAAACAATATGAAGTTCAATGATGAGAAATTTCAATTACTCAGATACGGAAAACGTGAAGAAATTAAAATCTCATCGGAGTACAAAACTAATTCCAACCACACAATAGAGCGAAAAACTAATGTCAAAGACCTGGGAGTGATCATGTCAGAGGATCTCACCTTCAAGGACCGTAACAAAGTAGCAATTGCATCTGCTCGAAAAATGACAGGATGGATAATGAGAACCTTCAAAACCAGGGATGCCAAGCCCATGTTGACACTTTACAGATTGCTTGTTCTATCTAGGCTGGAATATTGCTGCACACTAACTGCACCTTTCAAGGCGGGTGAAATTGCTGACCTTGAAAATGTGCAGAGAACCTTCAACGCACAAATAAGTGCGATAAACCACCTCAACTACTGGGAACGCTTGAAGTTCCTAAACCTGTACTCTCTAGAATGCAGGCGGGAGAGATACATTATTATATACACATGCAAAATTCTTGAGGGCTTAGTACCAAACTTGCACACAAAAATCACTCCCTATGAAAGCAAAAGACTCGGCAGGTGATGTAACATCCCCCCAATGAAGAGCAGGGGTGCCACTAGCATGTTGAGGGACAACACAATAAGTGTCAGGGGCCCAAGATTGTTCAACTGCCTCCCAGCATACATCAGGGGGATTACCAACAAACCCCTGGCTGTCTTCAAGCAGGCACTGGACAGGTACGTCAAGTCGGTACCTGATCAGCCGGGCTGTGGTTCGTACGTTGGACTGCGTGCGGCTAGCAGTAACAGCCTGGTTGATCAGGCTCTGGTCCAACAGGAGGTCTGGTCACAGACCGGGCCGCGGGGGCGTTGATCCCTGGAATTCTCTCCAGGTAGACTCCAGGTATCCACGTCACCTTTGTCATTGTCAAACTCGCATTATAATTGGCTGAACCGAGTCGTTGATTTGATGATGGGGCCCCATCGCCAAACCCTTAACGATGGTTCGCTGGTTGGAGGGGAGCCTATGTGGGTGTGTTTAACATGCTCTGAATAAAGGTTATGTACTCTTTGCATGCAACACCCCCACCCCAAGAGGGCTCAGGACTAGGCTTCCACCTCAAATGGGTAGAGTGCCGCTATGGCACATTATAATAAGGGGACCGCCTTTCCCTTCAACCATCCCGCTCGTTAGATAAAGCTAAACTTTTCTCGAGACATAAAGTCCGGCTTTAAACTTAAGAGTGAGACAGCAGACGGTAGGGCTACCGTAGGTCCAAGGTGCCTGCGGTCGGTAGCAGGGCACCTCCCCGCTAAAAAAAAAAAACCCACTAGGGGAAAAAAAAGGGCTGGTTCCACCCAAAGTCCCTAACACATCCTAACTAAATACAATGACTTCTGGACAACACATCAGATAGCGTATTATTTTTGCCAGTGATGTGTATAATTTTTACATTGTAGGGTTGCAACCTAATACTCCAATGCATGAGTCTGGTATTTTTGTTTTTCATGTGTTGGATATACACCAGAGGGTTGTGGTCGCTGTAGATGGTGACCACCTGTGAGGACTGGCCCACGTAGACATCAAAATGCTCTAATGTCAGTAGGAGAGCCAGGGCCTCCTTCTCTATAGTGGAGTAGGCCCTCTGGTGTGGTTGGTATTTGGCCGAAAAATATGCCACAGGCTGCAACCCATCATCCCCAGATTGCAGAAGCACTGCCCCCACCCCAGACTCACAAGCATCACTCTGCAAAGAAAAAGGTTTTGAAAAGTCTGGAGACAACAGAATGGGTGCAGTACAAAGTAATCTCTTTGCTTTCATAAAATCATCTTGACATTCTGGGGTCCAATTAAAGGGAACTTTGTGACTGGTAAGTGAGGTTAGAGGTGCAATAATATCTACAATTTTTTTACAGAATCTTCTATAAAACCCTACCATCCCTAGAAAACGTTGAAGGGATTTCCTGTCAGGGGGGACTGGATAATTTTTAATGGCCAGAATTTTTGCAAATTTAGGGGCCACTTTGCCACTACCTACTGCATGGCCCAAAAAATTAATAGTAGATTGGCCAAAAGATGACTTTGATAAATTAACAGGTAAATGAAAACTCTGGAAGGTCTCAAAGAGAGCCTTAAGCCTAAACACATGTTGGTCCCAAGTGTCCGACACAACAACTATATCATCTAGGTAAGCGGCCGTGCCTTCAAGTCCTTTAATAGCCTGATGGATAAGTCTCTGGAATGATGCAGGAGAGTTTTTCATTCCGAAGGGAGTCACTGTATACTGATAATGACCTCCTGGAATTACGAAGGCAGAGATTTTCTTCGCCTTATCTGTTAAAGGTACTTGATAGTAACCTTTAAGGAGGTCCAATTTGAATACAAAAGTAGCCTTATCCACAAAGTCGATTACATCATCCAGATGTGGCAGAGGATAGGCATCTGCAACTGTGACCTCATTCACCTTACGGTAATCTGTGCACATTCGAAACCTTCCATCAGCTTTGTTAACAAGGATGCACGGTGAAGCCCACGGACTAGATGACTCCTCCACTAACCCATGCTCTAACAGAAATTCTACCTCCTGTTGAAGTAGCCTCTGTTTTTCAGGATTAGCTCTGTAGAGGGAGAGTTTAATAGGTTTAGAGTTTCCAACATCTGCATCATGATATCCTAATGTACATTTTTTCGGCACATCCGAAAAAATATCAGGATAAGACTGTAGGAGTGCAGTTAAACTAGTTACTTGAGACTTGGTCAAACCCAACATTAACCCTTTGGGGGTCGACAGGCCTTCTGAGCAAAGTGTTCCTGGGGTCGAAAAATATTCGGAAAATAAAAAAATTATTTTTTCTTATGAAATGATAGAGTTTTTTTTTCTGAATCTAAATAGCTAAACAAAAATTTTTTGCGATCAATACTTACGGAGATATGGAGGATTCAATTTGACCCAAAACGATCCGGTGACGGCATCATCGGCGACTTCCGGTTGGCCGGTAATCGTTTTTTTTTTTTTTTTGAAGTTATTTTCTTATGAAATTTAATTTTTTTTTTTTCAAATAACTTTTATGGACTGTGAGACCAATATAAGTGCTGTTTTTCAAATATTCACTCACTATTTCTTATAAAATAATGCCACAAAGTTTGTTATCACTAGTTTGTTTACAAAACATATTTACAACAATGTACAATGTACAATTATGTTTATAACTATTGTTCAATCATATATATACACATATTGAGTCACTGCAGATGTTTCTAGAAGTTCTGCAGCCTGTGGAAGTCTCTGAAACATGGTTCCATGCACAATGGTGTTTCACATTCCACACACATAAAACGAGTGTCTTTGCGTTGCTGTGGGCGTCTTTTTGTATGTGCACAGACATAACACCTCTTCTGAGCCTTTTTCTTGCAAGCAGTAGCAGGCAGTTTTGTTAGGAAGTGTTCACCACCAAGCCTCAGACGAGAGGGTAGTTGTTGGTAATTTCGTGGGCGGTTTTCTATTGCAGGTGGTGTTTCTTGGTACTTGGTGATTATTTGCCTGATAACAGACAAACAAAATTCGCCATATGGTGGTTTGTTTGTGGTCTTCAACTTATAAACATTATAAGCATTGAGCATGGTAATGTCCAGAATGTGAAAAAGAGTTTTATGTACCACTTATAACTCTTTCTAACACAATCAGCAAACCCAATCTGCATGTCACATTTGTCCACTAAGCGCATATTGAGAGTGTAATCCATCACAGCTGCAGGTTTTAGAATGGGTTCATCAGTCTCTCTATTCACCCTGCCACTGTCTGCCATTTCATTAGGGTGAATTGATGACAACAGTGTGACATCTCGTTTGTCATGCCACCGAAATGCCATGATATCATTGGCAGCAAACGCCTGCACCTCACCTCTACGAGTGCCTGCACTGAACCTAGGCATATGCTTACGATTTGCACGCACTGTACCGCACACATCTGTCATGTTCACTCGCAAAAATCACTGAGGGAGGGGCTTGTGTACCAGTTATCAGTATATAATGTATGCCCCTTACCAAGATATGGTTCCATCATTGTTCTAACCACATCACCAGAGATACCCAGTAACTTCCTGGTATCTTTCAATGTATTACTTCCAGTGTACACAATAATATCCAATACAATACCACTGTAGCAATCACAAAGCACAAACAACTTTATACCAAAGCGTTTCCTCTTGCTTGGTATATACTGCTTGAACGACAGTCTACCTTTGAACAGAATCAGTGACTCCTCAATAACAAGCTTCCTGAAGGGATAAAAATACATATTGAACTTCTCTTTCAGATACAGAAACACATTCCTAATCTTATATAACCTGTCGGATCTGTCAGGCCTGGTTTTGTCCGAAAAATGTAACATGCGTAGAAGTAGCACAAATCGATTCACTGGTATAATATCACTGAAAGCTGGTGTTGCAATCAATCTGTCTGTTGACCAATATGATTTGATACGGTGTTTATAAACATGCGGCATAAGCATTATTGTGGCAAAGAAAAGATACATCTCTGCCACAGTTGTCTCCTTCCACTGGTGTAGACGTGATTTTGGTTAAAGAATCGTGTTTGCCATGGTGTAATAAAAGTATCTGTTGCTTTCTCTGATAATAATGTCTATCAGGGGTTCGTCAAAGAATAACTGGAAACATTCCAGTTCACTGGCATTGTTCCCAAGTGGACAAGATGGGCGTAATTCACTGTGACTTTCATCAAACTGATGGGGATTGGGAATAAAATTGTCAGCTTCCTGCCAATCCCAGGTGCGGTCTGCTGGTGGGTACTGGATATTTACAGGTGGTTGTGGGGGTTGTAGAAGTGGAGGTTGTGGTTGTGGGGTTGGTGGGTGGGTGAGGGTTGCCTTTGTTGTAACTGAGCTGAGTCAGCGGCGTGGGTGCCAGCATGGTCCACTGCTGGTGCCTCGCGCGCCACACCACCACCACCACTACCAGTTGCATGCACATTTCTCATACCAATTGCAACGCTATCATCATCATTTTCACTATCACTTCCTGTTGTACGCCCACGGGATGTACTCCGAGATGTACTCCTAACCCTTGGAAGAGCATATGGCACACTACCAGAGCGCATATACCGTCGTATATACTGACGCTTCACTGGTGAATATTCCTCTTCACTCGCGCTACTGGAACTATTTCGAAGGGCTTGGAGTTCATAGTCACTATCAGTATCATCACCATTGCTCACATCTGAGTCTGGGACATTAGAAAATAGGAGTTTCCGCCTTCGTTCTGGTACAACTGGCCGTGAACAAGACGCCACAGCACCAGAGGTGGACGGCTGTGGGTCGTCGGGGTTTTCCTCACTTATACCGGTATTATGGTCACTATTTTCGGTCACAACCGCCTCAAAACCTTGAAAGTCACCTTCACTAACACCCCCATCACTGTTAGAACTGTCACTGATGAATAAAAGTGTCCCAATTCGCCGAGGAGTAAGGTGTTTCTTGCTGCGAGGCATGGTGGAGAAGGTGTACTGAAATGGTGTTCCCACAATGCACCACTGGGTGCCCGATTTTTTTCCTACTGCGCACACTGACCACGCAGACCCATTCTCTCATCCCTAGGCCTACCAGCTGTTTCCCGCTTAATTTGAAGCCGCTAGAATTTACGCGTACTAGTACGGCACCAACCCCTGCTCGTAAAACGTACTAGTACGGCACCGACCCCGAAAGGGTTAAAGGGTTAGGGTCTTTGAGGAGGACCGAATTTGGAAGCTTTACATTAATCTCAGAGTGCAAAGAGTCAGGGTCATCAGAGGCAGAGGACAGAGTCATTACTGGGACTTTATCTGGTGTATTAAAGGCTTTAATTTGATTAATGTGGTAAGTTTTGCTTTTTGAGGTCTTGTCAAGGGGAGATACCACATAATTTACATCACATAATTTACTTACGATTTGTATTGGTCCCATAAATCTAGCTTTCAAGGTGTGGCCAGGTATAGGCTCCTGTACCAACACCTTATCTCCTGGATGGAAGGAGCAAAATTTTGAGTTTCTGTCATACCTCTGTTTCATCGTATTCTGAGCTGCCTTCAAGTTAGCTTTAGCCAACTGACGTGCTACCTGCAACCTTGAAGAAGGGTTGTAGTGGGTTGTGGAGGCGTCTTCTCCCATCCATCCTTTTTTGAGCACACGTAGAGGACCTCGTACATTGTGCCCAAATATCAGCTCAAAAGGACTGTACCCTGTAGACTCTTGCACCGTTTCTCTCATTGTGAATAGCAACAGAGGAAGTGATTCATCCCAGTCTGTAGGAAAATGCTTGCAGAATGTTCTCGTCATTGTTTTTAACATCTGATGGAATCTTTCCAAGGCGCCTTGGGACTGAGGATGATAAGCAGTGGATAGGTTATGAACTATTCCTAGCCTAGTTAATGCTTCCCTAAATGCTTTGGCAGTGAAGTTAGTACAGTGGACCCCCGAGTATCGTAATTAATCCGTTCCAGGAGCTAGTACTTAACACGAAGTTTACGAAATTCGAACCATTATTTCCCATAAGAAATAATGTAAATACAATTAATCCGTTCAAAATATCAGATATAAATAATTAAACAATATATATATATATAAACCGTTATGTCCAACTACCTGAAGTTATTTTATAATGTAATGGGTCTAGACTAGTCTATTAAAATTCTAAGAGATAAATTGGTATGGATGAAAATTAATGAAATATATAACGGTACTATGTATATATATATATATATATATATATATATATATATATATATATATATATACATTTACTTAACTTTATTGAAGAGTTGCAGGCATCTGGAAGGTAGAGTTGCTGATAGGGGCAGGGAGTTAGTGGTTGGAAGGGGAATCCCCCTCCAAAACGACTTCAGGTAACAAGTCCCTCTCTGGGGTTACTTCCCTTTTTGGTCTTTTAATGCCACTAGGACCAGCTTGAGAGTCACCAGACCCCTGCCTGGTGAAGTAACTGTCCAGAGTCCTCTGTTTCTGGCGACCCTTCAACACTTTCCTGAAGTGCGACATGGCTCTGTCACTGAAGCGGCTGCACAGAAGGCTCATTTCAGCTTGCTCAGGGTGGTGTCTTTCAACAAATGTCTGCAACTCATTCCACTTTGTACACATGTCCTTAAACACTGAAGAGGGCACCTCCTTATGTCTCTCACCCTCCTCCTTTGAAGCAATAACCTCAGCTGTGGTCTGTTGCTGTTCCAGATGAAGCTCTTGCAGCTCTTCAGTTGTTAGCTCTACCCTGTGGGCCTCCACCAACTCTTCCACATCCTCACCACTCACCTCCAACCCCAGGTTGTTCCCCAATGCCACAATAGAGTCCACAACAGGCACAGGGTCGTCAGGGTCAAGGTCAGGGTCAGCCTCAAATCCTTCAAAATCCCTCTGTTGGACACAACCTGGCCACAATGGTCTCCAAGCAGAGTTCAAAGTCCTGGACGTCACTCCCTCCCAAGCCTTACCTATAAGGCGTATGCATTGCACAATGTTGAAGTGATCTTTCCAGAACTCTCTTAGGGTCAACTCAGTGTCCGAGGTCACTTCAAAGCACTTTTCAAACAGTGCTTTGGTGTACAGTTTCTTGAAGTTGGAAAAGACCTGCTGGTCCATGGGCTGGAGGAGAGGAGTGGTGTTAGGAGGCAAGAACTTCACTCTGATGAAATTAAACTTGTCAGACAAACACTCTTGCAAGTTGTGAGGGTGAGCAGGAGCATTGTCCAGTATCAGGAGGCACTTGAGTGGCAATTTCTTTTCCAAGAGGTATTTCTTCACAGTAGGGCCAAACACTCCAGTCACCCATTCCTTGAAAATCTCCGTAGTGACCCATGCCTTAGTGTTAGCCTTCCAATGCACACACAAATTATTCTTGTCAACACTGTGATTCTTGAAGGGTCTGGGATTTTCATAGTGATACACCAGTAAAGGCTTCACTTTAAAATCCCCACTAGCATTAGAACAAAACATGAGAGTTAGCCTGTCTTTCATAGGCTTGTGTCCTGGCTGTGCCTTTTCCTCCTGAGTAATGTAGGTCCTGTTGGGCATTTTCTTCCAAAACAGGCCTGTTTCATCACAGTTAAACACTTGATGGGGGAGGAATTGTTCAGCCTCTACGAACCCCTGGAATTCATGCACAAATTTTTCAGCTGCACGTTTGTCTGAGCTGGCTGCCTCCCCATGCCTCACAACACTGTGTATGCCACTACGTTTCTTAAACCTGTCAAACCAGCCTTTGCTGGCTTTAAAATCACTTGTCTCACCACTGGTTGCAGGCATTGTCTTGACAAGATCTGCATGCAACTTCCTTGCCTTTTCACAAATTATCGCCATGGAAATACTATCACCCGCTCTCTGTTTTTCATGGATCCACACCAACAACAACTTCTCAACCTCATCCACTGTTTTCGATCTATTTTTCGTTAACATATCAACACCTTTTGCAACATTAGCTTACTTGATCTCATTTCTCTTTGCCAGGATAGAGCTGATAGTAGAAGGGGTTTTGTTGTACATCCTGGCAAGATCACTCAGACGTACGCCACTCTCATATTTTTCTATAATCTCTTTCTTCAGTTCGATGGTGTTCCTCACTTTCTTTACCACAGGGGTGCCACTAGGAAGCTTCTTTGGACCCATGGTGACTTATTTCACAGTGAGAATCACTAAAGCACCAAAAAAAAACACCAAATGTAGTGTGAATGTTTGAAAGAGCGCGCTAGGTAATGTTCTCTCAATGGTAAACAACGCTTCACTGGCGGCGTCCTGCGTCCCGCGCAGGCGCGGAGCAGGCGGACAGGTCTAATACGTTACGAAACATGAGTGGTTTTACGATTCTCGAAATCGTAAAAAGCTTACGAAACACGATGTTTACGAAGTAAGAACCTTACGAAACTCGGGGGTCCACTGTACCTTGATCACTTTGAATAGATTTAGGAATTCCAAAGCAAGAGATAAACTTAGTTAAAGCTTTAAGGATTGCTTTAGTGTTAATACTGCACATAGGAACTGCCTCTGGATATCTAGTTACTCTATCCATGATTGTGAATAAGTATTGATTTCCAGACTTAGCTTTAGGTAGTGAACCTACACAATCTATTATTAATTCTGAAAAAGGGTCTCAATTAACAGGAATGGGATGGAGAAGTGCAGGTTTAATGGGGTGTCCAGGTTTCCCTACCTGCTGACATTCTGGACAACAGCGAATATGATTCTTTACATCTTGCCTTAACTTTGGCCAAAAGAATTCTTTTGTTATTCGGTATTGAGTTTTGGTAATTCCCAAATGGCCTCCTAAAGAAGAGTTATGGGCTATTTTTAGTATTTGAGACCTAAACTTTCTGGGAACCACTAACTTATCTGCTTGCTGTTTTCCCTCCACCTCCTTACCAGTTTCAGTGCAGACTAAGTAGTTATTTTTTAAGAGATATTTGACCGGGTGACCCGAAGTGGATTTACCCATAGCTGCCTCAGAAGCGAAGTTTAGTGAAGAGTCTTTCCGTTGTTCCTCCCGAAAGGACAGTCCCTCAGGCATGGAAACAGAGACATCTGGCAATCCTGCATCCCTGGAATAGGAAGGCTTGATCTGGGGCTGTTCATTAAATTTACGAGGCTCTGGCCAGTTTTCCTCGCAAAACAAATTAGTCAGTCCGAGATCAGAGTCGTCCAAGGACGAGTTAACATTCTCATCAGACATCACTTTGGATTGTGCCCGAGTTATGGCCAACATCGGGAAGAATTTATCATTATGGGTTCTATGCATTTAGTAGACTCAATGTTATTACCCAGTAATAGCATTGCATCCTTCATAGGAAATCCCTCTGAGATACCAACAGTCAAATACCCAGTGTAGTATTTACTCTGCACATAGATTTGATGTAAAGGGACAGAAAATACTGCTCCTCCAAAAGCTTCTAACAGAACTGAGGACTGCAAAGAGGTTTGTTCAGAAAGGGGAAGTACTCCCTCTCTTATAAGTGAGCAATATGCTCCAGTATCCCTAAAGGTTCTAACTTCCTTTTTCTCTGAATGTTTCTGAAGGGATATATGACAAGTGCTATAATAGGGGGCCATCCCCTTCTCTACTTCTTCCTGGGACATGTCATTAGGGATATTATAAATTTTCTCTAATGGTTGGGGTTTACTTGGACAATTGGGTCTGATGTGACCAGGTTTATTACAAAGAAAGCATACAACCTCAGCTTTTACTTTGGCTCCTCGTTGATTTTGTGGCTTACGCCACTCTGGATACTGCCGCCTCGAATCACCATGTTGAGTAGATTGAGATCGATCACCAGGTTGACCATGAGTGAAGTAACGCTGCTCACCAGGTGATTTTGTTGACTGCTGACGGGGATCACCTTCATCTTGACCTTTAGTTCTCCACTCAGGAACTTTTCTTTGACAATCTCTGCTCATACCAGGTTGTTGAGGAAAGAGATAAGACCGCTCGGACAAGGAGCGGTTTGTTTCAAAAGTATCAGCCAACCTGGCTGCTTCCAATGCCGTAGGCAAGAAATGATCTTGCAGAAAGACTCGAACCTCTGGACTAACAGACTCCAGCTGGTTGTCCACCAAGATGAGCTGCTTCAAATTTTTAAAATTAATGACACCACTTGCCTTGTACCACTTTGTAAAAGCCCTGGTCTGCTGTCTCACAAAGTCAACGTAAGACTGACCCAACTGCCTTCTGCCGAGTTTGAATTCTTTCCTATACTTGGCAGGAATACATTGATAAGCCCCAAGAACAGTGGTTTTCACAATGCAATAGTTACCAGTCATCATTTCCCAGGATGGAAATAAATTCTTGTGCCTTACCAAACAACGCAGTATGCACCAGTGACGCCCAATGAACCTCGGGCCACCCTAAAGCTCGAGCCTGATTTTCAAATGCTTCGAAAAACTGTTCAGGTTCTGTTTCAGCAAAACGAGGAACAAACTGTACTGCCCTTTGCAAATTGAAGTCATCTACAGTCTGATTGAATTGCCTCCTCTCCTTCTCTCTATCAAACTCTTCCTTAGCAACTGCAAGCTGTTTTCTAGTTTGTTCAAGAGTGAGTCTGGTTAGTTCAAGCGCCAATGAACCAGACTCACCTGTCGATAATCCCACACCTGTGACTGGCTGGTTTTGCTCAGGAGTTTTGTCTCTCCCATTTTGTAGAAACCTTAATGGTGACCTATGGTTAACAGCTCCGGTAGCGGGAGAAACATGAGACTGATATACCATAGTTTCAGTTTGTAGTTTACTCCTTATAATATCACGCAGCTGCGCAGCAGTAAGGGTACGCTGGTATTCAACACCAATAGAATGAGCGATACGCCAACAACGCTGTAGAGAGAATTTGAGTAACTATAGTATAGTGAACTCAGACACTAACCGTCTGACTCGAATAGGTGGCATTAACCCCCAACTTAACACGCTGTAGAGCTATGCACGGTACGACTTGCAGTATACTCATACGATAGCAGAGCTGACACGCAATAGCAAAGCCAATATGCACACAGACAATAGCAAGGTTGACACGCAATAACAAACCAAATTGCAGATACTCACAATAGCAGGCTGACTATAGCGAAGCGAATGCAAAGATGACACAAAATTCGTGAAGCGTTGGCAAAGCGTAAGCAATGCCAGATAGCAAGCTATCTAGATACAAGACTAGCTCCTGCTCGAACTTCAACCCTAGGCTCAACTCCTGCTCTAAGTCTCCAAATTCTCCAAATGGCCTGTTAACCTGAGTGTAAAAGGGAGCTTGGAGCAAAGAAACACAGTAGAAAATGCTTTGAATTTGTATTTCCTTTACCAAGCAATGATTATATATAAGACTTTTGTCTTCTCCTTCACCAAGTAAATAGAAAAGGGCTTTACACATATGTACACTATGTACAGAAAGAGGAGTATTTAGTGCACGCAACGGTTGTCAAGGCAAAACAGCAGCCAAAAGACAGACAACCTTCCATAATCAGCTCAATGCAGGAATTCCAATGACAAACTGTGAGTGGTATCCACGTCACCTTTGTCATTGTCAAACTCGCATTATAATTGGCTGAACCGAGTCGTTGATTTGATGATGGGGCCCCATCGCCAAACCTTTAATGATGGTTCGCTGTTTGGAGGGGAGCCTATGTGGGTATGTTTAACATGCTCCAAATAAAGGTTACGCATGCAACAGCCACATCAAGTCTAGTGCAAGAATATTTATATTACCCATTGAAATTACCTACGAGTGATGTTTTATCTGTGTCTCCTGCAATTCTGTAAGTATTGAAATTCCAGTTCTATATCTTGCCATATTTTTATTCATGTTGTTTTGTTTGAGCAAATTCACGCTTAGTGTGATTAATTAAAGTAAAAGTGTTATTGTTGCTCTGTTTGAGTAATTTGTTTGGACTCATTGAAATTAAGAGTTAAAGTGTTCAATTTAACCCTTAAACCTTAAACTGTCCACATGTAGATCTACGTTCACTCGCGTACTGCTCCGAATATTTTGAAAAAAAAAAAATTAATAAATGAACAGAGCATTTTTATAAACAGGATAGGCTAAAAAAAATTTTTAGGGCCAGTACTTACTGAGATATAAGCCCGGCAATTTAGTAAGTAAGTAGCTTTATTCAGGTATACACAAATACATTTACATACAGTAGAACGTCATTTAGCACGATAGTTACGTTCCTGAAAAAGTCGTGTTAGATAATTTCGTGTTAAATAATTAAAAGAACTAATGGGAAAAATAGGGTTACATTCCTGGGAGTCCCCAAAAAGCCAAACAAGTTTTTTTTAGACCAACAGATCTTACAAAAAAAAAAAGAGAATATGTAATTGTAGTTCATTATCATGATGTATTATGTTGTTTTTACTGCTTAAGACTACAATTGTAATAGAAATAATAGTATTTACCTTAAATTGTGGGTGCTGGTGTTTGTGGATGATTGTGAAGAGAGTGGAGAGTTATGCTGTGGCCCTACTGGGCTGAGGTGGATAGTAGAAGTTCTTGAACTGAAGTCGATGGTTGAACTGAGTGTCTAACTTTAAGTCAGTCAAGTCAGTCAGTCAGTCATTAAGTCAGTCAAGCCATTCAGTAAGTCAGTCAAGCCATTCAGTAAGTCAGTCAAGTCATTCAGTAAGTCAGTCAAGCTCATTCAGTAAGTCGGGTTTGCCTATAAGTCTGTCATTCAGTAAGTCAGTCAAGTCATTCAGTAAGTCAGTCGCATTAGGTCCCATTCGTGTCAGTCAAGTAGTCAGTCAAGTCATTCAGTAAGTCAGTCAGTCAAGTCATTCAGTAAGTCAGTCAGTCAAGTCATTCAGTAGTCAGTCATTCGTAGTCCAAGTCATTCAGTAAGTCAGTCAAGTCATTCAGTAAGTCAGTCAAGTCATTCAGTAAGTCAGTCAAGTCATTCAGTAAGTCAGTCAAGTCCAGTAGTGGTCCAGCGTACCAGTAAGTCAGTCAAGTCATTCAGTAAGTCAGTCAGTCAAGTCATTCAGTAAGTCAGTCAGTCAAGTCATTCAGTAAGTCAGTCAAGTCATTCAGTAAGTCAGTCAAGTCATTCAGTAAGTCAGTCAAGTCATTCAGTAAGTCAGTCAAGTCATTCAGTAAGTCAGTCAGTCAAGTCATTCAGTAAGTCAGTCAGTCAAGTCATTCAGTAAGTCAGTCAGTCAAGTCATTCAGTAAGTCAGTCAGTCAAGTCATTCAGTAAGTCAGTCAAGTCATTCAGTAAGTCAGTCAAGTCATTCAGTAAGTCAGTCAAGTCATTCAGTAAGTCAGTCAAGTCATTCAGTCAGTCAGTCAAGTCATTCAGTCAGTCAAGTTAGTCAGTCAGTCATTCAGTCAGTCAGTCAGTCATTCAGTCAGTCAGGTGAGTCAGGTCAGTCAGTCAGTCAGTCACACAAACTTATGTTTACATCTTTGTATGTGTACAAAGTAACACTTCATTTCGGCCACGGGTTATGTCTTGTCTAATATCTGTTTTCTTTGTTAATTCAAGATCAAAACACAATTCACTCTTATTCTTTACAAACACAGCTGGCTTGTAGCCAGGACTTCTTGACGCGTATGAAATACGTACGAATGCTGGGATGGTGGGGTCCGTGGTGGCTGGGTAAGGCGTGTGGTGTCTGCTGAACCACAACAGTAGTAGTAACAAGACTGCTTGTGAGAATGGTTATTTGTTTTTCCTTCCCACAAACTGTAAGTAAGTTTATTCAGGTATACACAGATACAGTTACGAAGATTATCATACATAGCAGCATATGTGTAGAGAACCTAGGATAACCCAAAAAAGTCAGAGTGACAGTATTTCCATTGACTGACTTGGGTTATCCTAGGTTCTCTACACATATGCTGCTATGTATGATAATGTATGTAACTGTACTCACCTAATTGTGGTTGCAGGGGTCGAGACTCAGCTCCTGGCCCCATGTATCTGAATAAACTTACAGTTTGCAGGAAGGAAAAACAAATTCCCTTTTCCTCAAAGCATGAGGATTCTTAGGCAGTAAATAACCATGCGCTCAAATTTTTTCCCCTCCTGCCAAACCGTGTAATATCTTTACATCGTGTAAGATGATAATGTGTCGCAAATCTTAAATCGTGCAATACCGGTAGCGTGCAACATAATCTCGTGCTAAGTGACGTTCTACTGTACATTATCATACATAGCAGCATATGTGTAGAGAACCTAGGATAACCCAAAAAAGTCAGAGTGACTTATTTCCATTGGGGTCCTTTTTATACTTAATTTTTACATTGTAGGATATATATGTCATTATATATTATAAAGGATATATGTAGTATACTAGGAATAAGGTAAAAAGAGTTATTTACATAAACATGTGTGTTAGCTAAAAAAATTAAAAATCATTCTCCTCCCTTTCTGTCGCTACATTCATTAGGTACTTTTTGGTTCTCTTCTTGAACTGGCTCATGCTGTGACTGGCTTTGACATGTGCAGGCAGTCTGTTCCATTCCTTTATTGCTGTACAATAAAAGGTGTTTGAAGCCTGGCCACTGACTGTGGGAACTACAAAGTTGTGCTCTCTCCCCCAAGTACTATGACTGTTTTGGTTCCCAGCCTTGACAAAATTGGCAGCAAGATATTCTGGACACTGTTTGTGAGCAATTTTATAAACTTGATTTAATTTAAGTTGTTTTACTCTGTCTTCAATATTCAGCATATCCAATTGTTGTAATTCATCCTGGCCTACATGCTCTCTTGGACCCAGGTCCATTATGAATCTTACCATTTTGTTCTGGGTGATTTGCAGCTTATCTTTCAGTTTTTTTGTCAAGGCAGAGTACCATGAAGAGCAAGCGTAGTCCATATGACATTGT
>WNWK01031522.1:0-22640 GCA_009830355.1 Cherax destructor
AATAATTTTCAAAAAAACCATTTATCGGCATTCCCTTAAAAAAACTAAACAGATCACAGCAAAGAGACTAAACAGTCCCTGGCTAACACCCAGCATCCTTAACCCTTTGGGTTTTCCAGGCTCTCTCCCCAAACTCGTTTTTGGGTCGCAAATTTTTTGGGGAAATTTTTTTTTTTTTGTCAAATGATAGAGAATTTTTTTCCCATCATAACGACACTAAAATTAGGAAATTTGATCGAAAACTAATGGAATTATTTTTGCAAGTTAAATGGAATAAAAGGAATTTGGATCACGATTTTGCCCAGTTTGAGCCCATTTTTGGCAAATTCCAATGTTTCAGTCTACAAAAATTTTTATAGCTATTTCCCCAGAATTCCATTTGTTCTATCAATTGAAGGCTTAAAACCGCCAATTTACCAATTTCACTACCAAAACAGATCGAAATTGGAATTTGGCCAATTTCACACAAATTTCAAAAGATGCCAAATTTCAAAATAGGGTCCAGAATAAATGAGAAGACATTCCTGCCACTAAAATAACATCTTCTGTTCATTAGTCATGTCTCCGGCCCCTCTTACATTATTTTTGTTTTATTTTAAAATTTTTATCCTCACAAAAAATAGAAGATTTACTGTTATGTAAAACAATTTCATTCATTGTAAAAATGGTTTTAAAATAATATCACCACTTTTGCAAAGAATATTAGACTACCCAGTTGATGTGTATTGACTCATGGCGTGATTTGTTTTACTTGAACATTGGCAAAAATCGAACATTTTTGCTACTTTGCGCCAGTTTCAAGGTACTTGTCTTTGTAAAAACTAGTAAAAAATTTTTTTCTATTTTTAAAATAAAATATCCATTCTATTAAATGAGACTAAGAAAACGAGAATAAAAGCATAAATACCATACGAAAATAGACTGCAAAGTTGCTGTTTTAAACCAAAAACACGGCCAGTTTTTTTCCTCATTATGCACTGTGTGGTGCAGGATTTTTTTATACTGCGCACCCCCTGACCCACAGCCCCATTCTATCACATCTAGGCCTACCAGCCTGTTTCTGTTTTTTGATTTGAAAGCTCTGGGAATTTACATAGTACGACAAAATCCTGGTGCGTAAGCCGTACTAGTACGGCCGAAAACCTCGAAAGGGTTAAACCTTAACACAAAGCACCTACATATATGAAAAACAGTAAAAAAATGGGTCAAAACCAGAAAACCATTCTAAACGCTACTCGTCAAGCCTTACCTGCCTGATAAGGTAAAAAAAATTTATTATGAGAACAGATTACATAACAAAAAGGTGATATGAAAAAAAACCCGGAAAAACTGTCTGAAATTCTAGGTACTAAAAAGATTTTCTAAAACAAAACTATCAAATTAACAAAATCAGTTTGAACCCTACCCCACCAACTGAAACAGCAAACAGATTCAATGTTTTCTTCTCCACCAAGGGAAAGAACCCAGCGAGTAAGATCCCAAGCTCAAACACCCGTCCATCGGGACAAACACCTCACGGGCACCCTACCCGAATACACTATTCCTAGCTCCAACCAACCCAACGAGTCTCACTCATCATCAACACCCTTAACCCTTAAACGGTCCAAACGTATAATACGTGGGATTACTGCCCCAAACGTTTTTTTACGTTTTATTTTTCCCTGCCCCCCAAATTTGGCACAATTCCGGGAGATGCCGGGGCCAACACAGAATGGGTCTTAACACTGGTGGTGCCATTTTAAAAAAAATCGGGGGACCACTTAGTACCTTGTAGGACCCACCAGTTAAATTGAGCCCAGTTTAGAGCAAACACTGCGAAAAAAACACCAAGGATTCACTGATGTCATTCATATTAAAATCCCCTTTGAAGTGGAAAGTGATGTCGGCAGGCTGGCAGGCCACCTGGCTGCCTGCCTGCCTGGCCACCTGGTTGGCAAACAGCTTGTTGGCCACCTGGCTGGCCAGCAGCGGTTTTTCAGTGGGTACCTGATTGGCTGTCTATCTGTCTGACTACGGGTTTTGTCTCTATCTGTCCCTATTCACAGGAACACATACGTAAATACAATTATACATAATGTAAATTACTTAGGATAAATTAAAAAAATCAAGACAAAAGATATAATGTGCTTTGATCTGCGTAATACCAGTTGGTTTATGAGTACTCTCTGAGACAAGCAGACAGAAAGACAGACCAAAAAGACAGACAGAAAGACAGACAACCACAAAAGACAGGTTTAAAAATAAATAAAGTGAAGCATGTAAGCCCAAAGTCATCACTGTAATTATGGACTATAAGAAGAGATAAGATTACCCTCACCCTTACCCAAATGTCACTAGTCATCATTAGTGGAGATCAGATGAGATAAGGCACATCTTATTCTTACAAATGGCTTCAAGGGAACTTTTTTTTATTATTACGATTATTTGCACTATCAAATTTTTATTATTATTATTATTATTATTATTATAATCATTATTCACTATCATTATTATTATTTTATTATTTTATGTACTATTATTATTATTATTATTTGAGCAATTTCAGTATTTACTGTCAGAACAAAGATTGGCTATGAAACCCCAAGAACTACTATAAATTGTAATATCAGAACATAAAAATTATATAAAATAAAAGAAAAGAAAAAAGGTATTCGGCAACAATTTTCGAGACGGGGGACTCCTCCGTTGCCCGGTAAGCATCCAGGCCAACTTATCCGCCCCCCTTTTCTCGGTAACTACCCCACCCTAATTGTTTTTTTATCCTGTCACTTAAAAAGTGTGTTCTTTATTTTATAATTTTTTTTTTTTCAAAAATTGGGGGACTTGGCGTGTAACATATATAACGTTTGGACTGTTTAAGGGTTAAAACAAGGCAGGAGATATAAATAACTTACCACCCTTTTATGTACAAAAGCTTCTCGGACTTTACCAATTATTAAAAAACCTTTTTAAACCCTTTGACTGTCGGGGCCCTCTCTGAAACTGTCATTCTGTGTCGGGAAATATTCTAAAAAAAAAAATTTTTTTTATCAAAAATGTTAAGATTATTTTTCTGATTGTTTAAATCCCCCCCCCCCCAAAAAAAAAAAAATTGTGATCAGTACTTCCAGATATAGAGCGGAAAGTTGGCAAAAATGAGCCGAAATTCAACAGGGCGAATGCCATCACCCAAACTTTTGGTTTACTTCCTTCGTAGGTTTTTTTTTTTTCACATTTTATTTTTTTACATAACTTATGTGGCCTGTGAGACCAAAGTAAGGTAATGTATATATAAGGACCCTGGTTAACGAAAATTCATTGCAGAAGCCTGCTCAATGCCATTAAAAACAATTTACGTCCAAGAAAATAATGTCATGTAGGTTAGTCTATTTCAGACCCCCAAAACTACATTTTCCCCAAGAACTTCCAAAAAATACTTACATAACAAATTGGGGATTCGTTAACACAAAATTTCAAAATTTAGTATCACCATATTGTTTACAAAACTTGTTTACACCAACCAACAATAAAAAATTGTTTATTACTATTGTTCTATAATATATATAAATATATAATGACTGACACTTTCCACAACTGAAATTTAAAACCTTCCCCAAGCTATGTGTGTGTGTGTGTGTGTGTGTGTGTTTGTGTGGACATCTAAATTTTTTTTGGGTAAGGCAACTGTCAAAAACATATTATACCATTACTCACCACTCTCACTCCCGCAACCTGTCAACACAAAAGGGACCCATGTCTACTTCCTTACAACCTACTTCCTTTCCTTCATTTCCACCTTCCTTTCTTCCTTCATACCTTCCTTTCTTTCTGCCTTCCTTTTTTTTAATATTTCCTTCCTTCCTTCCCCATCTCTTCCTTCCTGCCTTCCTACCTTTCTTCCTTCATTCCTTCCTTTATTTTTCCTTCCTTTCTTCTTTTTTGTTCCTTCCTTTCTCTCTCTTTCCTTCCTTCCTTTCTCTCATCTCTTCCTTCCTTCCTTTCACTCTTTCTTTCTTTCTTCCTTCCTTCCTTTCTCTTTCTTTCTTTCTTCTTTTTCCTTCCTTCCTCTCATCTCTTTCTTTCCTTCCTTCCTCTCATCTCTTCTTTCCTTCCTTCCCTCTCATCTTTTCTTTTCCTTCCTTCCTTCCTTCCTTCCTTCCTTCCTCTCAACTCTTCTTTCCTTCCCCCCCTTTTCCCCTTCCCTTTCCTTCTTCCTTCTTCCTCACATCTCTTCCTTTTTCTTTCTTCCTTCCTTCCTTCTGTTTTTGGGCATTGCTTTCGGTCACAAACTCCTCAAAACCATGAAATGATCTTCAGACACACTTCCATCTGTGTTAGAGTTTACATTGAGGAAGAGAACAGTCCCAGATGTGCCAAGGAGCCGATAATTTTACTGCTAGGCATGCTGAACAAGGACTACTGAAAAGGCGTTCCCACAATGCACCCTGGCTTCCTGATTTTTTTATACTGCGCACACTGACCACAGACCCATTCTCTCACATGTGGGGCCTATCAGCTTTCTCCTGCTTGATTTGAGGCCGTTTGAATTTAGGGATAAAAAGTCCAAACATTGGCTCGTAAGACGTATATATACCACCGAAACAGTCAAAGGGTTAAAAATCCATCGAATTCTTTTACCTTCCCATCAATTCTTCAAAATAGCAGGGTCTCCCTGATCCACAAAAGGAGAGATCAACAGACTTGAATAACTAGGGGACCAAATCTAACTTTTCCTCTGCTCTCAAAATCTTTTTAAAAATTAATTCATAGGCAGATCTATTCTATCTTGTCTCACACAGCATACTCAACCCCTTTTTCAGTTTGGATTCAGGACTAATAAAAGTAAAAATGATGCTATTATACACATGCTGAACTAATATACACCGCTTCCCCGAGAAGAAAGAAGTCCCCTGGGAATATTCATTGATTTGGGGAAAGCTTTTGATACAGTTGACCATGATTTGCTGCACATTAAATTAACACACTTTTTGGTATAAAAGGGCACTCCCAACTATCTAAAGTCACCTTTTGTAACAGAAGCCAATATGTGAACAAATGGAGCTAACTTTTCCACAAACCAATTGCAGTTAGGTCCCCAAGGAATGTCCTTGGCCCACCCCATTTTCATTTACATCAATGACCTACCGAATGCATCACAACTACTCATACCCAATTATTTGCAGATGACACTACATACGTCATCTTCACCCAAACCCATCATACCCAAAAACTGTTAATGCTGAATTGCAGAAAATATATACCTGGATGATGATAAATAAGCTTACTCCAATACTGACAAAACCTATTTCATTCAGTTTGTAAACAGAGCTTACTAATTTCCAATTTTAAAATAACGCTAAATGGTTCACCCATCAAAACCCAGAGGGAAAATTCCTAGGAATCCAACCTTGACAGAGCCTCAAATTTTGGGCACATATACAAAAAACCAAGAAAATTCCCGAGACAGTAGGCATTTTCAAAATTACGGTCCATGTTCGACAATCACTCTCTTTGCACTGTATCATTCATTCATCTACCCTTATCTCACCATGGAATTTGTGCATGGGGATCAACAACATTCAATCACCTTTTAATTTATTTGTGACATGATACAAAGATGGGGGAAAGGGTGAAGCAAAAGCCCCTTTAAGAGAGCATTATGGCCAATCTTAAAATTAAACTTACAACTAAATGGTAAAAATTATAGTAAACAATTTACAATATAAGTACAGTGGTAACTCGGTTTTTGCCGAAAATTCGTTCCAGAATGCTGCTCAAGTGCCATTACCAACGAATTTACTTCCCCAAGAAATAATGTCAAGTAGGTTAGTCTATTTCAGACCCCAAAAATACACTTGCAACAGCATTTACGAAAATACACTTACATAAATGTTCGAGTTAGGAGATGCACGAAAACCGAGGGACCACTGTATAGTTGAGTATTTAATCCTTTCAGGGTCCGTGCCATAGTTCTACGGCTTTGAGTTCTGGGTCTAAACCGTAGTACTACGCCTAAATTCTAGCGGCCTCAAATTTAGCACGAGAAGGCTGATAGGCCTACATCTAAGAGAATGGGTCTGTGTGGTCAGTGTGTGCACTATACAAAAAATCTGGGAGCCCGCATGGCATTGTGGGAACGCCAGCAAAGTAGCTTTGTTCTGCATGCTTGGCAGCAAGGAAGCTCTCATTCCCCGGGCGAATTCTGACTCTCCTCTTCTCAAGTTATAGTATTAAGACTGATGGAAGTGGATCTGAAGAGGAATTCTGTGGTTCTGAACCATATGGTACATTGTACCATATGGTACAATGGTAAATGGTGCAATGGTACCATACGGTACAATGTACCATATGGTACACCATGTGGTACATTGTACCATATGGTGCATTATACCATATGGTACAGGGTACAGGGACCCTATTGGAAATAAGTCTGCCTTAATTGGGTTATCCTAGGTTCTCCAAACATATGCTGCTATGTATGATAAATATTTTTTTTTATTAACACATCGGCCGATTCCCACCAAGGCAGGGTGGCCCGAAAAAGAAAAACTTTCATCATCATTCACTCCATCACTGTCTTGCCAGAGGGGTGCTTTACGCTACAGTTATAATTTATAAAACTGCAACATTAACACCCCTCCTTCAGAGTGCAGACACTGTACTCCCATCTCCAGGACTCAAATCCGGCCTGCCGGTTTCCCTGAATCCCTTCATAAATGTTACTTTGCTCACACTCCAACAGCACGTCAAGTATTAAAACCATTTGTCTCCATTCACTCCTATCAAATACGCTCACACAGCATGCTGGAAGTCCATGCCCTCGCACACAAAACCTCCTTACCCTCCCTCCAACCTTTCTTAGGCCGCACCCCTACCCACCTTCCCTCCACTACAGATTTATACACTCTCGAAGTCATTCTGTCTTGTTCCATTCTCTCTACATGTCCGAACCTCCTCAGCTCTCTGGCTAATAGTTTTGGTAATCCCGCACCTCCTCCTAATTTCCAAACTCCGAATTCTCTGCATTATATTCACACCATACATTGACCTCAGACATGACATCTCCACTGCCTCCAGCCTTCTCCTCATTGCAACATTCATCACCATGCTTCACACCCATATAAGAGTGTTGGTATAACTATACAGTGGTCCCTTGGTTTTCGGCATCTCCAAACTCGAACATTTATGTAAGTGTATTTTCGTATGTGCTGTTGCAAGTGTATTTTTGGGGGGCTGAAATAGACTAACCTACGTGACATTATTTCTTAAGGAAGTAAATTGCGTTGAATGGCACTTGAGCAGCATTCTGGAACGATTTTCAGCGAAACCGAGGGACCACTGTACTCTACATTCCCTCTTTATTTCCATGGACAAAGTTCTTTGTCTCCACAGACCAAGTGCTCCACTCACCCTTTTCCCCTCATCAACTCTATGATTCACCTCATCCCTCATAGACCCATCTGCTGACATGTCAACTCCCAAATATCTGAGAACATTTACTTCTTCCATAATCCTCTCTCCAATGTAACTCCAATGTAACTGTATTTGTGTATACCTAAATAAACCTACGACTCCACATGCACTTGAGTAAGTTAATTTAGGTGTACACAAATACAGTTATGTACATATATTATCATACATAGCAGCATATGTGGAAAGCTCCTAGGATAACCCAAAAAAGTCAGGGTGACTTATTTCCAAAGGGATCCTTGTATCTGTACCATATGGTACCCTGTACCATATGGTACCCTGTACTGTATGGTACTCTGTACCATTGTCAGTAGTGTTACTGATTCAGTAACACTACTGACAGCGTATGGTACCCTGTACCATATGGTCATATACCATATGGTACCATATAGCTCAGACTGAGCAGTGAGTGTTGGTCTCAAGGCACACTGACGCAGCAGTGAGTGTTGGTCTCAAAGCACACTGACGCAGCAGTGAGTATTGGTCTCAAGGCACACTGATGCAGCAGTGAGTGTTGGTCTCAAGGCACACTGACGCAGCAGTGAGCGTTGGTCTCAAGGCACACTGACGCAGCAGTGAGTGTTGGTCTCAAGGCACACTGACGCAGCAGTGAGTGTTAGTCTCAAGGCACACTGATGCAGCAGTGAGTGTTGGTCTCAAGGCACACTGACGCAGCAGTGAGTGTTGGTCTCAAGGCACACTGACGCAGCAGTGAGTGTTGGTCTCAAGGCACACTGACGCAGCAGTGAGTGTTGGTCTCAAGGCACACTGATGCAGCAGTGAGTGTTGGTGTCAAGGCACACTGACACAGCAGTTTCCAACACAAAGTGCTTCATCATCCACCTATAGGAACATGTCCAGTCACTGTACATTTATAAATATATACATAATAGAACATTACTAACATACAACATTTTTGCATATTTTTTATCGTAAACAAAATAATGATGAAAATATTAGTGCGGTTGTGTTGAATACAACGGTACCATATAGTACCATATGGTACAATGTACCATATGGTGCCACGAGCATGCAGCACGCTGCACCAGCCCAATGCAACAGCATATGTGAAAGATCCTAGAATAACCCAAAAAGTCAGGGCGACTTATTTCCATTGGGATCCCTGTATCTGTACCATATGGTACTCTGTACCATATGGTATGCTGTACCATATGATACCCTGTACCATAAGGTATCCTGTACCATATGATACCCTGTACTATGGTACTGGGTACCATATGGTACATTGTAGCATATGGTACATTGCATCATATGATACATTGTACCATATGGTCCCATTGTACCATATGGTACCATTGTATTCAACACAATACTGCACTAATATTTTCATCATTATTTTGTTTACAATAAACTTGTAAACAAGTTTTGTAAGCAATAAAATGATAAACAAATTAGTGCGGTTATTGTGTTGAATACAATGAGTGTACAGTTATACATTATACATTATATTGGTCTCACAGGCCACAAAAGTTACTGGAAAAAAAAATATTAGAAAAGAAAAGAAAAAAGTAACAAACACGTAAAATAAAAAAATGTGACTTTACGGAAGTCGCCAATGTTGCCGCCACGCGGTCATTGAAGGTCAACTACATTACTCTATATCTTGGAAACTATTATTATTATTAACACATCGGCCGATTCCCACCAAGGCAGGGTGGCCCGAAAAAGAAAAACTTTCATCATCATTCACTCCATCACTGTCTTGCCAGAGGGGTGCTTTACACTACAGTTATAAAACTGCAACATTAACCCTTTCGGGGTCGGTGCCGTACTAGTACGTTTTACGAGCAGGGGTTTGTGCCGTATTAGTATGCCCAAATTCTAACGTCCTCAATTTAAGCAGAAAACGTCTGGTAGGCATACATATGAAAGAATGGGTCTGTGTGGTCAGTGTGCGCAGTATAAAAAAAAATCCTGCAATACACACTGCATAATGAGAGAAAAAAAACTGATCCGTTTTTTCGATTAAAACAGCGACTTTGCAGTCAATTTTCGTATGGTATTTATTGATGTATTCTCGTTTTCCTGGTCTGATTTGATAGAATGGAAGATATATTACAGAAATAGAGATGATTTTGATTGGTATGACAATGACAAGTACCTTGAAATTGAGCTCAAAGTAGCGAAAATGTTCGATTTTTGACGATGTTCAAGAGTAAACAAATCACACCATGCGTCTAATACACATCAACTGGCGAGTCTTATATTCATGCACAAGTGCTCTGATATTATTTATACCATTTTTACAATGATGCAGTTGTATACATAACAGTAAATCTTCTATTTTTGTGATAAAAATTCAAAATGGAAAGCAAAAGTAATGGAACAGGGGCCTGGAGACGTAACTAATGAACAGAGAACATGTTATTTTAGTGCCAGGAATGTTTGCCTTGTTTACTCTGGACCCTATTTTGAAATTGGCATCGTTTGAAATTTGTGTGAAATTGGAAAATTGCCATTTTCTGACCACTATTTTGGGTAGATGAAATTGGTAAATAGGCAGTTTCTTCTACTCATTCGATAGAAGAAATGAAGTTCTAGCGAAGTAGCTATAATTTTAGGAGACTGAAACATTGGAATTTGTCGAAAATAGGGCTCGAAGTGGGTGAAATCGTTGATGCGTCAGTGTCATAGATACCGATAACTTCGCGAAAGCATAATTTCGTTAGTTTTCGATCAAATTTCATAATTTTGGTGGCGTTATGATCGGAAAAAGATTCTCTATCATTTCATAAGAAAAAATTATTTTTTTTTTCCAAAAAAATTTCGACCCAAGGAACACTTTCCTGAGAAGGCCTGTCGACCCCCAAAGGGTTAACACCCCTCCTTCAAAGTGCAGACACTGTACTTCCCATCTCCAGGACTCAAGTCCGGCCTGCCAGTTTCCCTGAATCCCTTCATAAATGTTACTTTGCTCACACTCCAACAGCACGTCAAGTATTAAAAACCATTTGTCTCCATTCACTCCTATCAAATACGCTCACACATGCTTGCTGGAAGTCCAAGCCCCTTGCACACAAAACCTCCTTTACCCCTCCCTCCAACCTTTCCTAGGCCGACCCCTACCCCGCCTTCCCTCCACTACAGATTTATACACAGTCGAAGTCATTCTGTCTCGTTCCATTCTCTCTACATGTCCGAACCACCTCAACAACCCCTCCTCAGCTCTCTGGATAATAGTTTTGGAATCCCGCACCTCCTCCTAATTTCCAAACTCCGATTCTCTGCATTATATTCACACCACACATTGACCTCAGACATGACATCTCCACTGCCTCCAGCCTTCTCCTCATTGCAACATTCATCACCCATGCTTCACACCCATATAAGAGTCTTGGTATAACTATACTCTCATACATTCCCCTCTTTACTTCCATGGAGAAAGTTCTTTGTCTCCACAGACTCCGAAGTGCTCCACTCACCCTTTTCCCCTCATCAATTCTATGATTCACCTCATCCTTCATAGACCCATCCGCTGACATGTCCACTCCCAAATATCTGAATATATTCACCTCCTCCATACTCTCTCCCTCCAATCTGATATCCAATCTTTCATCACCTAATCTTTTTGTTATCCTCATCACCTTACTCTTTCCTTTATTCACTTTCAATTTTATTCTTTTACACACCCTACCAAATTCATCCACCAACCTCTGCAACTTCTCTTCAGAATCTCCCAAAAATACAGTGTCATCAGCAAAAAGCAACTGTGACAACTCTCACTTTGTATTTGATTCTTTATCTTTTAACCCCACACCTCTTGCCAAGACCCCTGCATTCACTTCTCTTACAAGCCCATCTATAAATATATTGAACAACCACAGTGACATCACACATCCTTGTCTAAGGCCCACTTTTACTGGGAAATAGTCCCCCTCCCTCCTACACACTCTAACCTGAGCCTCACTATCCTCATAAAAACTCTTCACTGCTTTCAGTAACCTACCTCCTATTCCATACACCTGCAACATCTGCCACATTGCTTCCCTATCCACCCTATTATACGCCTTTTCCAAATCCATAAATGCCACAAAAACCTCTTTACCCTTATCCAAATACTGTTCACCTATATGTTTCACTGCAAACACTTGGTCTACACACCCCCTACCTTTCCTAAAGCCCCCTTGTTCATCTGCTATCCTGCTTTCTGCCTTACTCTTAATTCTTTCAATAATAACTCTACCATACACTTTACCAAGTACACTCAACAGACTTATTCCTTATAATTTTTGCACTCTCTTTTGTCCCCTTTGCCTTTATACAAAGGAACAATACACGCCTCTCTGCCAATCCCTAGGTACCTTACCCTCTTCCATACATTTATTAAATAATAGCACCAACCACTCCAAAACTATATTCCCACCTGCTTTAACATTTCTATCTTTATCCCATCAATCCCAGCTGCCTTACCCTTTTCATTCTACCCACTGGCTCACGAACTTCCCCACACTCACAACTGGCTCTTCCATACTCCTACAAGATGTTATTCCTCCTGCCCTATACATGAAATCACAGCTTCCCTATCTTCATCAACATTTAACAACTCCTCAAAATATTCCTCCATCTTCCCGATACCTCTAACTCTCCATTTAATAACTCCCCTCTCCTATTTTTAACTGTCAAATCCATTTGTTCCCTAGGCTTCCTCAACTTATTAATCTCACTCCAAAACTTTTTCTTATTTTCAACAAAATTTGTTGATAACATCTCACCCACTCTCTCATTTGCTCTCTTTTTACATTGCTTCACCACTCTCTTAACCTCTCTTTTTCTCTCCATATACTCTTCCCTCCTTGCATCACTTCTACTTTGTAAAAACCTCTTATATGCTAACTTTTTCTCCCTTACTACTCTCTTTACATCATCATTCCACCAATCGCTCTTCTTCCCTCCAGCACCCACTCGCCTGTAACCACAAACTTCTGCTGAACACTCTAACACTACATTCTTTAACCTACCCCATACATCTTCGACCCCATTGCCTACACTCTCACTAGCCCATCTATCCTCCAATAGTTGTTTATATCTTACCCTAACTGCCTCCTCTTTTAGTTTATAAACCTTCACCTCTCTCTTACTTACTGCTTCTATTTTCCTTGTATCCCATCTACCTTTTACTCCCACTGTAGCTATAACTAAAAGTGATCTGATATATCTGTGGCCCTCTATAAACATGTACATCCTGAAGTCTACTCAACAGTCTTTTATCTACCAATACGTAGTCCAACAAACTACTGTTATTACGCCCTACATCATATCTTGTATACTCATTTATCCTCTTTTTCTTAAAATATGTATTACCTATAACTAAACCCCTTTCTATACAAAGTTCAATCAAAGGGCTCCCATTATCATTTACACCTGGCACCCCAAACTTACCTACCACACCCTCTCTACATGTTTCTCCTACTTTAGCATTTAGGTCCCCTACCACAATTACTCTCTCACTTGGTTCAAAAGTTCCTATACATTCGCTTAACATCTCCCAAAATCTCTCTCTCTCCTCTACACTCTTCTCTTCTCCAGGTGCATACACGCTTATTATGACCCACTTTTCGCATCCGACCCTTATTTTAATCTACATAATCCTTGAATTTACACATTTATATTCCCTCTTCTCCTTCCATAACTGATCCTTCAACATTATTGCTACCCCTTCCTTAGCTCTAACTCTCCCAGATACAGTGGAACCCCGGCTTACGATGTTATCACCTTACGTTATTTTCGGTAACCGATATTTATAACGTAAGAAATTTGTTTGTGGCTTACGATGTTTGCTTCGTTTACCGACATTCGTACTGGACGTGTCCGCTTGGCGCCCAGCTGAGCGCGCACTCCAGGGAGCGTCAGTGTGCTATTGTTTACAAGTGAGAGCGACCACCCACCCACACCCACGCATTCATACCAGTATATTGTCATTATTCCACTGTTTTTAGTGCTTGCAACTGCTAAATAAGCCACCATGGGCCCCAAGAAAGCTCCTAGTGCCAAGCCTGTGGTAAAGAATGTGCAGGGAGTGAAGCATTCATGCAGGGAGTGTAGCATTTATGCAGGGAGTGTAGCAGGCATGCAGGGAGTGTAGCAGGCATGCAGGGAGTGTAGCAAAGATGCAGAGAGTGTAGCAGGGATGCAGGGAGTGTAGCAGGCATGCAGGGAGTGTAGCAAGGATGCAGGGAGTGTAGCAAGGATGCAGGGAGTGTAGTAGGCATGCAGGGAGTGTAGTATTCATGCAGGGAGTGTAGCAAGGATGCAGGGAGTGTAGCAAGGATGCAGGGAGTGTAGCAAGGATGCAGGGAGTGTAGTAGGCATGCAGGAAGTGTAGCATTCATGCAGGGAGTGTAGCATTTATGCAGGGAGTGTAGCATTCATGCAGGGGGTGTAGCATTCATGCAGGGAGTGTAGCATTCATGCAGGGAGTGTAGCATTCATGCAGGGAGTGTAGCATTCATGCAGGAGTGTAGCATTCATGCAGGGAGTGTAGCATTCATGCAGGGAGTGTAGCATTCATGCAGGGAGTGTAGCAAGGATGCAGGGAGTGTAGCAAGGATGCAGGGAGTGTAGTAGGCATGCAGGAAGTGTAGCATTCATGCAGGGAGTGTAGCATTCATGCAGGGAGTGTAGCATTCATGCAGGGAGTGTAGCATTCATGCAGGGAGTGTAGCATTCATGCAGGGAGTGTAGCATTCATGCAGGGAGTGTAGCATTCATGCAGGGAGTGTAGCATTCAAAGAAAAGGCCAGTAACCCCAGAAAAGAACTTGGTACCTGCAGTGTTAATGGAAGGGATTCCCTTCCAAACACTAGCATACTACTCCACCTTCTCCCCTCCTCCCGTCCTCCACACATCAACAACTCTTCAATAAATGTAAGTGACATGTTATTGTACAATATTTGCATGTATTTATGTATTCTTTATTCAATTGTGTATTATTTAATGTCCAAAAGTTCTAAAAAATATTTTATTTAACTACTTTTGGAAGTCTTGGACGGATTAAATTTATTTCCATTATTTCTTATGGGAAAAATTGATTCGTTTTACGATTGTTTCGCCTTAAAATATGCCCTCTCTGACGGATTAAAATCGTAAACCGAGGTACCACTGTACTCCTGACTTAATCACATTTATTTCTCCCCACTGAAACTTGCCTACCCTCTTCAGCTTTGTTTCGCTTAGGGCCAGGAAACTATTGATCGGAATTTTTTTTTTTTTTCATTACCTTCAGAAAATTATCTTTAATTCTGTAAGAATTTTTTTTTTTTTTTCAAAAATTCTTGGACACTGGTGCACCCCTTCCAAAAATGGTCTTGGACCCTGAAAGGGTTAAGGAATGAAATTGGAACATAATTGGAACATAACAATTTTGAAACATAATAGTTTTACAATTTGTTTTACAATTTTGAAGCATTACAGTTTTATAATACAGTGGTACCTCGAGTTACGATGGTCCCCAAAATCGCCCTTTTATGTAAGTTTATTTTTTTAAATGCTTTTGTAAGTATATTTTTGAGGGTGTAAAAGGACTAGTCTATTTTACATTATTCCTTATGGGGATAAATTCGTTTGGTAATGGCATTTGAACAGCATTCTCGAACGAAAAAATATCGTAACTCAAGGTACCACTGTATATCAACATAATAATTTATTATTTGTAGAAATCCAGTTTATTAAATCAGATCAAACAAATCAAATCAATTATTTGTGTTGCAATAAGTTTATATGGTCATTAGATGAGTTACAAGGAGCACAAGAGTACATGAGAATGGATTTCTTTATTTGGTAATGCTTTAGAAACAAAGTTAGATTAGGTTGCATTAATTATAACAGGTTTATACATTTATGAGATATAAGTTTCAACATTTGCACTAGATTAAGTTTGAGAAATTATTGTTCTTTGAGCAATTATGTAAGGGGTTTTGAGGCTAGGGGAGTAACAGTGAATAATGTTATTTTGAGGCAGTGGAAAGTGATTTATTAACTTTGTAGGTAATGTTAAGTATTGTGTATTTAGTTTTGGGTGAGTAGGTGGTTTTTTAGCAGAGTTTTGAATTGATGTACAGACAGGGTTTCTTTGGTAATCATAGGTAATGAATTCCAAATTTTGGGGTCTTTAATGTGCATTGCGTTTTTGCATAATGTGAGATGGACGTGGGGAACATTGAAGAGTGATCTGTACCTTGTGTTATGGTCATGTGTCCTGTTAAGGATGGTAAGGAGAAATTTGAGTGGTGGGTTAATATTTGAGTTTAGTGTTCTATGTATGTAATATGCACAGTAAAACGTATGGATGTCTTGTATGGTGAGTAAGTTTAGACCTTTGAATATTGGTGGAGTATGTTGTCTGGAGTGGGAATTTGTTATCATTCTGACTGCAGCCTTTTGTTGTGTTATTAATGGTCTGAGATGATTTATTGTTGTTGAGCCCCATGTGCAGATCCCATAGGTGAGATAGGGGTAAATGAGGGAGTGATACAGGGAAAGGAGAGCTGGTTGTGGAACATAGTACCTTATCTTGGATAGTATTCCTACGGTCTTGGAGACTTTCTTGGAAATTTGTTGTATGTGTGTCTGAAATTTGAGGCCACTGTGAAGGTGGATTCCTAAGAATTTTCCCTCTGTGAGTTTTATGACAAGTGATCTATTTATCATTATGTTAAGTGGAACATTTGTAGCTCTGTTCCCAAACTGAATGAAATAGGTTTTATCAACATTGTGAGTAAGCTTGTTAGTCATCATCCAGGTAGATATTTTCTGTAATTCAGCATTTACAGTGTTGGCTAGTGTGACTGGGCATGGGTGTGAGAAGACGTATGTAGTGTCATCTGCAAATAGTATGGGTTTGAGTAGTTGAGATGCATTTGGTAGGTCGTTTATGTAAATGAGAAAGAGAAGTGGGCCAAGAACACTTCCCTGCGGGACACCAACTGTAATTGTTTGTGTGGAAGAGTTAGCTCCATTTGTGTACACATATTGGCTTCTGTCGCTAAGGTATGACTTTAGGTAGTTGAGGGAGTGCCCTCTTATACCATAGTGTGATAATTTTAAGTGTAACAGATCATGGTTATCTGTATCAAAAGCTTTACGTAAATCAATGAAGATTCCCAGTGGGATTTCTTTTTTCTCGAGAGCTGTGTATACTATTTCTAGCATGTGTATAATAGCATCATTTGTGTTTTTATTAGGCCTGAAACCAAACTGACAGGGGTTGAGTATGTTGTGGGAGATGAGGTAGGAATAGATCTGCCTATGAATTAATTTTTCAAAGATTTTGGAGAGAAGGGGTAAGTTAGATATTGGCCTATAGTTATTCAGGTCTGTTTGATCTCCTCCTTTATGTATGGGGGTAACCCTCACTATTTTGAGTATTGATGGGAAGGTGGAGGATTCAATGGATTTGTTAAAGAGTGTTGCAATAATTGGTGATAGTACCTGAGAAGCTTTTTTTGTATATAAGACCACTAATAACCCAGCAAAAGGCTGCAGACAGAATGATGATAAATTCCCACTCCAGACAGCATACTCCACCAATATTCAAAAGCCTGAAACTACTCACCATAAAGAACATCCATACTTATTCTTGTGCCTACTGCATACATAGAACACTACACTCAAACATAAACCCTCCACTCAAACTTCTCCTCACCAACCTTAACAGGATGCATGACCATAACACATGTCACAGATCACTTTTTGATGTACCCTGTGTCCAAGTCTCCAACAGGCTTAAGCCAATGCCCCGACCCAGCCAGGTCAGCTTACATTCACTTAAGAAAGGAGCACTGCATCTGACCTAGTAGCACAAGCTATTCAGGACCAACTCACACCCAACTGCACCCACTCATATAATTATCTAGCCGATCACCTGGAGCTACCGTCTCCAGGTATTCAGGTCACTACCACTTAAGGAATTAGTAAGGCAACTGACCTGGTAGTACAAGCTAGTCAGGTCCAAACTCACACCCACCCACACCCACTCATGCATTTATCTAACCTATTTTTAAAACTACACAACGTCTTAGCATCTATGACAGTACTCGGGAGTTTGTTCCACTCATCCACAACTCTATTACCAAACCAGTGCTCTCCTATATCCTTCCTGAATCTGAACTTTTCCAACTTGAAACTATTGCTGCGAGTCCTGTCTTGGCTGGATATTTTCAGCACGCTATTTACATCCCCTTTATTTATTCCTGTTTTCCATTTATACACCTTAATCATATCCCCCCTAATTCTATGCCTTTCTAGAGAGTGCAGATTCAGGGCCCTCAGTCTATCCTCATAGGGAAGATTTCTGATACATGGGATCAACTTTGTCATCCTCCTCTGTACGTTTTCCAGTGCATTTATATCCATTCTGTAATACGGTGACCAGAACTGTGCAGCATAACCTTAATGAGGCCTAACCAAAGATATATAGAGTTGAAGAACAACCTGAGGACTTCTATTAGTTATACTTCTTGATATGAAGCCAAGGATTCTGTTAGCTTTATTGTGAACACTTATGCACTGTTGTCTTGGCTTCAGATTACTACTAACCAGAACTCCTAAATCCTTCTCGCAATCACAAGTAATAAGATCTACATTATTTAGTTTATATGTGGCATGGTTATTGTCCTGCCCAACATTTAGAACTTTGCATTTGTTTACATTAAACTGCATCTGCCACTTCTCCGACCACTGCATCAGTCTATTCAAATCATCCTGGAGTGCTCTAATGTCCTCATTTGAATGAATTGGACGGCCTATTTTGGTGTCATCAGCATATTTTCTTATGTTGCTATTTATTCCCTCATCTATGTTGTTTATGTAAATTGTAAACAACAGGGGGCCCAAAACTGACCCATGTGGAACACCGCTTGAGACGTGCCCCCATTCTGATTTCTCACCATTTATGCAAACTCTCTGCCGCCTATTTGTCAACCATGCCTCTACCCAGATAAAGGCCACTGTGTGAGCGAAACGTTGTCAGTAAAGGATCACATTATACTGCTTATGTGTTTATTTTTCCAAGGATGTTACATGTGGGTGCACATTGAACAAAGCTCCTGGATGAGTAAAAGAATGATCAAGAGTGAAGAGAACCTTGAATACAAGGTTCTTTCTGCACAAGTAAAACATGACTTTGGTAATAAAAGGATGCTTAAACCAGTCAATAAATAATTCTTCTGGCATCCATGTTAACTTGTTTGGCCTCCAAAGAATTAGTAAGTTGGTTTTATTTATACCTTTCAAAGCACAGGGCACCTTGGAGGAGTCTTGGAGTGGTAAATACCCATGGGTTTATACTTAAAATTGCTTGATGAATTACCACAAAGTAGCAACCTGTAGCGATCCTTTGCTGCTTTGATGTAAGTTTTTGCTGATATCTTCCAATAAAGACTTGTTTCATCAGCATTAACCCTTTCGGGGTTTTGGTCGTACTAGTACGTTTTACGGCCTGGGGTTATTGACGTACTAGTACGCCTAAATTCTAGTGCCTTCAAATCAAGCAGAAACAGGCTGTTAGGCCTAGATGTGATAGAATGGGGCTGTGCGGTCAGTGTGCGCAGTATAAACAAAATCCTGCACCACACAGTGCATAATGAGGAAAAAAAAACTGACCGTGTTTTTGGTTTAAAACAGTGACTTTGCAGTCTATTTTCGTATGGTATTTATGTTTGTATTCTCGTTTTCTTAGTCTCATTTTATAGAATAGATGATATATTACAGAAACAGAGATAATTTTGACTGGTTTCACGATGACAAGTACCTTGAAACTGAGCGCAAAGTAGCGAAAATGTTCGATTTTGGCCGATGTTCAAGAGTAAACAAATCACACCATGCGTCCAATACACATCAACTGGAGAGTCTAATATTCTTGCACAAGTGCGCTGATATTATTTATACCATTATTACAATGATGCAGTTGTATACATAACAGTAAATCTTCTATTTTTTGTGAGAATAAAAATTCAAAATGGAAAGCTAAAGTAATGTAAGAGGGGCCTGGAGACGTGACTAATGAACATAGAAGATGTTATTTTAGTGCCAGGAATGTCTGCCTTGTTTATTATGGACCCTATTTTGAAATTGGCATCGTTTGAAATTTGTGTGAAATTGGCCAAATTGCCATTTTCTGACCACTATTTTGGGTAGTTGAAATTGGTAAATAGGCGGTTTCTTGTACTCAATCGATAGAAGCAATGGAGTTCTAGCGATATAGCTATAATTTTAGTAGACTGAAACATTGGAATTTGCCGAAAATAGGGCTCAAAGTGGGCAAAATCGCCGATGCGTATATGTCATGGATACCGCTAACTTCGCGAAAGCATAATTCCGTTACTTTTCGATCAAATGTCATAATTTTTGTGGCGTTGTGATTGGAAAAAGATTCTCTATCATTTCTTAAGAAAAATAATTTTTTTTTAATTTGTGGACCCTGAGAACGAGTTTTAGAGAGACCCCTTGGACCCCCAAAGGGTTAAACACTTGCTGTGGCTTGTAGCCATCTTCAGAAATAGTTTCCTGTAACTCAGCAGGGAAATTCCCTTCAGCAGTGTGGTCAGTTGCAACACTTTCACCAGAAAACTTAATATTATGCAACCGACTGTACAGTTTGAACTTGTGGAACCAACTTGTAAAAAAGTATTTTGGTTCTGGCCTTCTTTATCAAATACTGTTTTATAGTACTGTAAGGCTTCTTTCCTTATTACGATGAAATTAAGTGGTCAGTCTTCCTTGGTTGTTTACTCAGTCCACTCACTTAACTTTTTGTTGTGACTCATTTGTCATTCTTTTCAGAAGGTCACAACCTGGGTTATTCATGTGCTTCATTCTTCTTAATTGTATGAATGTTTAACATGGGAGAATATTTAAACTACATTCAATGTTTAATATTAGAGAGTTCAAAGACTTGTGTCAGTTTTAATGTTGAGCAAATGCACATGGCTTGGTCAGGTGCACACTGCCTGATTAGGTGCACACAATCATGTATGTTGTTTAGAGTGGCATCCAGGATACATAATTACTGTGTGTTGATGGCCACCATCCAGGGTACATAATTACTGTGGTTACTGAGAGTTGTGTCTTCAACAGACTTGGGGATACGACAACTGCCGAGGCCGGTTCTTCGACCTCTCAATGTACGATCAGCCAGAACCAAAACTGCCGAAACATGGCATGAAAGTGGTTGGCAGCGTTGACCAGAAGAACCAGTTGTCAGGTCAGACTGCTCGCCGGGGCTCAGCTCCTCAACAGTCTGGTAAGACTGTCACCGGTCTGAAGGACAAGACTGATGACAGTAATGACATCTTGAAGAACCAGAACGAAGGTCCAGCAGGGGCAGTAACAGCACAGTGTGATGAAGGTGATGACACTGATGCTGTCAGTGACACCAGGCACAGGTAAGCTGTCAGTGACACCAGGCACAGGTAAGCTGTCAGTGACACCAGGCACTGGTAAGCTGTCAGTGACACCAGGCACAGGTAAGCTGTCAATGACACCAGGCACAGGTAAGCTGTCAGTGACACCAGGCACAGGTAAGCTGTCAGTGACACCAAGCACAGGTAAGCTGTCAGTGACACCAGACACAGGTAAGCTGTCAGTGACACCAGGCACAGGTAAGCTGTCAGTGACACCAGGCACTGGTAAGCTGTCAGTGACACCAGACACAGGTAAGCTGTCAGTGACACCAGGCACAGGTAAGCTGTCAGTGACACCAGGCACTGGTAAGCTGTCAGTGACACCAGGCACAGGTAAGCTGTCAGTGACACCAGGCACTGGTAAACTGTCGGTGTCACCAGACACAGGTAAGCTGTCGGTGTCACCAGACACAGGTAAGCTGTCAGTGACACCAGGCACAGGTAAGCTGTCAGTGACACCAGACACAGGTAAGCTGTCAGTGACACCAGGCACAGGTGCTGTCAGTGACACCAGACACAGGTCGTTGGTGTCACCAGACACAGGTAAGCTGTCAGTGACACCAGACACAGGGTGTGTCAGTTCACCAGGCACAGGTAAGCTGTCAGTGTCACCAGACACAGGTAAGCTGTCAGTGACACGATATAACATGACACCAAACACAGGTCAACTACATGACACCAAACACAGGTCAACTACATGACACCAAACACAGGTCAACTACATGACACCAAACACAGGTCAATTACATAACACCAAATACGGGTCAACTACATGATGCCAAACACGGGTCACCTACATGACACCAAACACAAAAATATGCTGAATAATAGATTCTGAGACCCCTCAAGGGAGGTTCCTTGATGCTGGTAAGGGGCTCTTGATCTAGGGACTTGTATCTGTGCTCCGGTTCCCTGAATTGAGCCTGATTACCTTCCATCCCCCCCACATGCGCTGTATAATCCTACGGGTTTAGTGCTTCCCCATGATTATATATAATAATAGATTCTGAGGAGGATACCATTGAACTGCATAAAGATTTGGACAAATTAATGTCATTCTCTGCAAAGTGACATATGCAGTTCAGGGCAAGTGCAAAGTCTTAGTCCTTAACCCTTTCGGATCGGTGCCGTACTAGTATATTTTACGCGCCAGGGTCGGTGCTGTGCTAGTACGCATAAATTCTAGCGGCCTCAAATTAAGCGGGAAACGGCTGGTAGGTCTACATATGAAAGAATGGGTCTGTGTGGTCAGTGTGCGCAGTATAAAAATTCCTGCACACCACACTGCATAATGAGAAAAAAAACCCGACCGTTTTTTTTGTTTAAAACAGCGACTTTGCAGTCTATTTTCGTATGGTATTTATTGATGTATTCTCATTTTCTTGGTCTCATTTGATAGAATGGAAGATATATTACAGAAATAGAGATGATTTTGATTGGTGTGAATGACAAGTACAGTGGACCCTCGCTATTCGAACATAATCCATTCCAGGAGCTAGTTCTTAACACTGAGCGCAAAGTAGCGAAAATGTTCGATTTTGGCCGATGTTCAAGAGTAAACAAATCACACCATGTGTCCAATACACATCAACTGACGAGTCTAATATTCTTGCACAAGTGCGCTGTGTTACAAAATGACACGATATCTATTTATAATAGATATCTCCAGTGAACACTAGAAAGGAAAGCCCTTCTAGCATCCAGCCTGTTACTGGGCTTTTGCAACAAAGTCAGTATCCTGGTTCAGTTATCAGACATATTATATAGATAAAG
>WNWK01031523.1:0-22639 GCA_009830355.1 Cherax destructor
CTGGTGGGGATTTTGGGTGCTCATGTCTGATTCCCATGATATGTCTGATAGCTCTTGGTTTATTCTTTCCCAGTCAATTCTATGGTTATTAAAATTAAACTTACTGAACATCCGCCTCTAACATTAGTGTCGAAGTTACCTAACCCTGAGTTAATACTCGTTTGAACTTCTATGATGTTATGATCAGAGTATATTGTTTTTGTAACTGTTATGTCTCTGATTAATTCCTCGTTGTTTGTGAATATCAAATCCAGGGTATTTTCATTTCTAGTGGGATCAATTATCTGTTGGTTTAATGAGTACTTTTCACAAAGCCTCATTAGTTCCCTGGTATGTGCCTGTTGAGCCAGGGTGCTTCCAGGAGATATTTCTGGTATAACGTTATGTTGCCTCATCTTCCATTTTACATGAGGGAGATTAAAATCTCCAAGGATTAAAATGTTTGGGGTGGGATTCTCTAGCCTATCCAGATAGCTATCTATCTTCCTTAACTGATCTGTGAATTCCTCCGCAGTTGCTGATGGTGGTTTGTATACTAGGATAATTACTAGATTCTTATTTTCCACTTTAATGCCGAGGATTTCTATTATATCATTCGTAGCGTTCAACACCTCTGTGCAACAGAGAGTATCTTTTACATAAAGTCCTACTCCTCCCTGTGACCTATTAATTCTATCACATATATACATGTTATAGTTTTCTAACTTAATCTCTCCGTCCAAAACATCCCTTGTATGTGTTTCTGTAAATGCTCCAAACATGGCATTCGCTTCTGCTAGAGTCCACTAACATTAACTTTGTAATTTTTATTTGATTCCAGACCCTGAATATTTGCAAATATGAAGCAGGAGTTACCATTTGGGATGTTTGGTCTTTCTTTGTGTTTGGTTAGTACCACAGGTGATGTCCTACTTGGTATGGCCCTGGTGCCCATACCCTGGTTTCTCCAGTACTGACTTTGATTGTTCATACGGTCCTGATGAGCTGGTGCCTGTCTTGGCGTGTTCCACTGTTCTGCTCATCTGTTCCCTCTGTACCATTTCCCCTTTTGTCTCTTTCTTTGATCTGGTTGTTTCTCCTTATATCTAAAAAGATTGCTGTTCATTTTCATTTTCCTTTCCCTGCTTTCTCTTCATGTCAGGTATTCCCTGAACCATTGCAGTACTTTTCCTATTATTCCTGACTGCTTCTTTGATCACTGGGAGGCGTCGCTGAATCTGATTAGATGGTTGGAGGAGTTTCTGTGCTGCACAGATGTCTTGTTCAAGTTTGATGTGTTCATTGAGACGCATTTGTAGGGCACCTGCTGTTTCACCGACGTATACCTTGTCACAGCCTCCGCAAGGATTGTGTAAACACCTACATTGACTGAATTAAGTTCTTCACTTTGTTCCTGGTGAAGTCTTTGATGGTTGTGATGGTAACTCTTGTGTTGGCTTGTGTAAGTACTTAGATGTTCAAGACAACTTGGCTGTTGGGAAGGATTATGACTTTCAATAAAGTGGTGATAGTGAGTGGTGAATTGATGACTTGAGGCTCATTTGTTGCAGTTCTTGATGAAAAGGAAGGAAATTGAAGCTCAGTGAAGCCTTGGTGTATATATGCACACTCCTCGTCAAGAACTTTTGGCAAATTCGGTATGGTGATGAAGGTTGTCGTTATCACTGATGGTATGATGATGATGGTTGTCGTTATCATTGATGGTATGGTGATGTCTCCATTGTCCTTTGCACACATTGAATTTTTTTAGTTTCGATTAATATAGTTTTAATAAATTTTGTTTTGTCTAGCTGACTGGCACTTGTGTGTGATGCTCCACTCTAGTTGCTACAATGATTACAATTTTCTGTATCTTTGAAGATCAAGGAACTTGCCAGGGAGGTTCCTTGATGCTGGTGAGGCGCTCTTGGTCTAGGGAATTGGACCTCTACTTCAACTGAATCGAGTCTGAATGCCTTCCATTTCTTCAGAGTTTAGCGCTCCTCCGTGCATATAATAATATATACTGCATGATTAATTTCAATCAGTCGCTTATCTAAGCATCAGCAGTTTGTGTTTTCACCTCGTGTACCACAAGCTTGGTCAGTCTAATACAGAGGCAGTATCAGTGTGTAGCCTGACCTACTTGCACTAGTGGGCATCCCTCACCTCTGACATCTTCACCTCCACCTACACCATACAAGTCTCTCGCCTCATGCTTCTCTCTTATAATAATAATCTTTATTTCTACAAGTACATGTACAAGGTATACAGTCCTAGCTGACATCAATGACATACTACTATATAGAAAGTCACTTGTTATGCTGAGCATTTCCCGCAAATTAGGTCAGTTTTGTCCCAGGATGCGACCCACACCAGTCGACTAACACCCAGGTACCCATTTTACTGATGGGTGAACATGGACAACAGATGTAAGGAAACACGCCCTATGTTTCCACTCTTGCCGGGAATCGAGCCACGGACACTCAGCTTGTGAAGCGAGAGCTTTGCCTACCAGGCCACAGGTCTGATAGGGACTGATTACCTCAAAATTACTTCTCCACTTATACTGTTTCCAGTATTATCACCATTGCATTTGTCTGAGGAAGCCAGTTGTACAGGCGAAACATTTGGTCAGTAATGGTAGTATACCAGTATACCTAGTGTTGCACATACTCATCAACTTGTGCGTGTGGTATACCGATTATAATATGAAAGTCTACTGCCTCTCCACTATATACTAAGCTACATTTATTACACTGATGTTCTACACACCTGCTGCTTCATCACAAACATCATTTTTGTCTTGTTTAGAAAAAACATTGTTGGGTTTATTAAGGGAAGAAATATTAAATTTCCATGTTATACCTTGATGTTAAGACACCACCAGCTGTATCTGTGTTATACCTTGATGTTAAGACACCACCAGCTGTATCTGTTATACCTTTATTCACCCTACACCTTGATGTTAAACACCACCAGCTGTATCTGTGTTATACCTTGATGTTAAACACCACCAGCTGTATCTGTGTTATACCTTGATGTTAAGACACCACCAGCTGTATCTGTGTTATACCTTGATGTTAAGACATCACCAGCTGTATCTTCTCTGTGTTATACCTTGATGTTAAGACACCACCAGCTGTATCTTCTCTGTGTTATACCTTGATGTTAAGACACCACCAGCTGTATCTTCTCTGTGTTATACCTTGATGTTAAGACACAACCAGCTGTATCTTCTGTGTGTTATCCCTTGATGTTAAGACACCACCAGCTGTATCTGTGTTATACCTTGATGTTAAGACACCACCAGCTGTATCTGTATTATACCTTGATGTTAAGACACCACCAGCTGTATCTGTGTTATACCTTGATGTTAAGACACCACCAGCTGTATCTGTGTTATACCTTGATGTTAAGACACTACCAGCTGTTTCTGTGTTATACCTTGATGTTAAGACACCACCAGCTGTATCTGTGTTATACCTTGATGTTAAGACACCACCAGCTGTATCTGTATTATACCTTGATGTTAAGACACCACCAGCTGTATCTGTGTTATACCTTGATGTTAAGACACTACCAGCTGTATCTGTGTTATACCTTGATGTTAAGACACCACCAGCTGTATCTGTGTTATACCTTGATGTTAAGACACCACCAGCTGTATCTGTGTTATACCTTGATGTTAAGACACCACCAGCTGTATCTGTGTTATACCTTGATGTTAAGACACCACAAGCTGTATCTGTGTTATACCTTGATGTTAAGACACCACCAGCTGAATCTGTGTTATACTTTGATGTTAAGACATCACCAGCTGTATCTGTGTGATACCTTGATGTTAAGACACCACCAGCTGTATCTGTGTTATACCTTGATGTTAAGACACCACCATCTGTATCTTCTCTGTGTTATACCTTGATGTTAAGACACTACCAGCTGTATCTTCACTGTGTTATACCTTGATGTTAAGACACTACCAGCTGTATCTTCACTGTGTTATCCCTTGATGTTAAGACACTACTAGCTGTATCTTCACTGTGTTATACCTTGATGTTAAAACACTACCAACTGTATCTTCTCTGTGTTATACCTTGATGTTAAGACACCACCAGCTGTATCTTCACTGTGTTATACCTTGATGTTAAGACACTACCAGCTGTATCTTCACTGTGTTATCCCTTGATGTTAAGACACCACCAGCTGTATCTTTTCTGTGTTATACCTTGATGTTAAGACACCACCAGCTGTATCTTCACTGTGTTATACCTTGATGTTAAGACACTACCAGCTGTATCTTCTCTGTGTTATACCTTGATGTTAAGACACTACCAGCTGTATCTTCTCTGTGTTATACCTTGATGTTAAGACACTACCAGCTGTATCTTCACTGTATTATACCTTGATGTCAAGGCACCACCAGCTGTATCTTCTCTGTTATACCTTGATGTCAAGGCACCACCAGCTGTATCTGTGTTCGTGGTCTTTACTTCTCTAGTGTAAAAATCCTTGTTCGCTTTTTTTCTATACCAGTTTGTATGTGTCAGTCGGTTAGGTGGAGAACTACGACCGTAGTCCTCAATGTAGAAGCTGAAGGACAGAATAAAGGTAGTGAACTACAGGCCAGCATCACTGATGCTCTCCACAGTACTGGAAAAAATAATCAGGAAGAGGTTGGTTAAACAACTAGAGACGATTCTGTTACAAAAACCCAGCATGGATTGAAGAAGGGTAAATCTTGCTTCACTAACTTACTGGAATTCCGTGAGAGAATAACTGGAATCAAGCAAGAAAGCAGAGGATGGGTCAGCTGCATATTCTTGGACTGCAGGCAAGCATTTTACACTGTACCTCACCTGATACAGTGTAAAGGAACAAACAGTGATTCAAAATGAAGTTTTACAGTGGATCAAGGAATACCTAACAAGCAGAATAAAGGGTGATGGTAAAGGGAGATGTTTCAGGGTTAGAAAGCGTAACAAATGGAGTTTCCCAACGATCAGTAGTAGAACCGTTACTATTCTTAATATATGTAAATGACCTGCCAGTGTGGATTAAATCATATGTGTCTTTTTTGCTGACGACGTAAAATTTCTGGGGATAAAAATAGGTGTCAGAAAAAGTCTAAATTCATAAGACTTTGGATAAACTGCAAGAGTTGTCAAACAAACAGTTACTTTAGTTGAACCCAAATAACTGCAAGTTGCTAAGGAGATTGAGCTATGAGGAGAGACTTGAAAAAAAATGAACCTGACGACTGAGACATGATTACGACATACAAAGTGCTCAGATGATTTGATGGAGCAGACAGGGCTAGACTTGTGAAATGCAAGGCATAGAGACGAACAGTGGTAGGTGGAAGATAAACACACACATAAGTCAAGGGCAAGACTTTTTCAGTTTGAATGGTAAATGGAATAAGCTAAATGACGAATCGGTGGAGACAAACTCATTACACAGTTTTAAGAGTAGGTATGATAGTGTCTACGAGGACAGGAACCAATAATGCCAGCGATTGTAGTTTAAAAAGCGGGGGGCCAGGAGCTGAGTAGTGACCCCTGGAAACAGCACTTGGTAAGTACACACACACTAGGGTGACCCACTGGTAGGCACCACAAAATATATTTCTGACATTATCTCGTCACTCCCATTTGTTTTGTTGATTCTGACTAAAATTATTCTTATAAAGTTTTGTACCAAGTAAACCGCAATTCCTTTATTATTATTATTATTATTATTATTATTATTATTATTATTATTATTATTATTATTATAAATTATTATAATCTGTTCTTTACAGTTAAACAACTATTGTCAAAAACAACAATTTTGGTTGTTGTTGAGTTGATGTTGTGTAGAGAGCATTACTTGCTGTTGTAGGGGCAGTGAAAGTTCCAGGTCTCTGGGGCAGCACAAACGTTTTTGTAACTTGGCTTAACATGTTTTTTGTTTTCCTTTGAGAGGAACGTAACGATGCGGTGAGACAATAACATTTGAAACTTTCATTTTAATGGACCACCCTAAAACACACACACACACACACACACACACACACACACACACACACACACACACACACACACACAACACACACAAAGCTATGACTCGGGGCCAGGAGCTATGAATCGACCCCTGCAACCACAAATAGGGGAGTACACACACACACACGTACGTGTGTCTGACCAGATGACCGACGGACACTTGGCCGATAGACATTTGACCGAACGGAAAATTAAGTAAGGCTAGTTGATGAATACCATTTCGTCCGTTCGGTGAAATTTCCATCGGTGAAATGTCCGTTCGGCCAAATGTCTGTCGGCCAAATGTCCGTCGGCCATCTGTCCGGGAGCCGTCTGACCCGAAGCTGCTGTATAGTCACATCAGGAGGAAAATAGTCAACGACCAGGTAATGAGTCTTAAGAAAGAAGGAGGAGAGACCACATGACACGACCGGGAAGTGTGTTAAGAGCTTAACATGAGATTTAGAGAAGTATTTATAATGGAGACAGCAAAGGCACCAGAAAGCCGGCGTGGTGGGGTACACATTACATAAAACCGAGGAGGAGGTGACGAGGTTGCTAAGTAAACTAGATACCCCAAAGGCAATGGGGCCGGACATCTCTCCATGGGTCCTGAGAAAGGGAGCAGAGGCGTTCTGTGTGCCACTAACAACAATCTTCAACATATCTATCGAAACAGAGACACTACCAGAGGTATGGAAGTCAGCAAATGTATTTCCAGTTTTTAAGAAAGGAGACACACGAAGTATTAAATTACAGACCAGTGTCACTGACATGTATAGTTCGCAAAGTCATGGAGAAGATTATCAGGAAAAGAGCGGTGGAGCACTTATTCACAACAACCAGCACGGTTTCAGGGAAGTTCTGGAGTTCTACGACAAGGTGACAGTAGTAAAACGAGAGAGAGAGAGAAAGAGAAAGGGGTGGGTAGATTGCATTTTCTTGGACTGTAAGAAGGCTTTTGACGCAGTTCCCGACAAGAGATTAGTGCAAAAGCTAGAGGATCAGGTAGGTATAACAGGTGAGGCACTGCATTGGATCAGAATACAGGTAGGCAACGAGTCATGGTACGTGACAAGGTGTTAAGTGGCCGCCTGTGACGAGTGGAGTTCCACAGGGGTCAGTCCTAGGACCGGTGCTGTTTCTGGTATATATGAATGACATGATGGAAAGGATAGACTCAGAAGTGTCCCTGTTTGCAGGCGATGTGAAGCTAATGAGAATTCAATCGGATGAGGATCAGGCAGGACTACAAAGGTATCTGGACAGGCTGCAAGCCTGGTCCAGCAACTGGCTCCTGGAGCTTAAGTCCACCAGGTGCAAAATCATGAAAATTAGGGAAGGTCAAAGAAGACCACAGACAGAGTACAGTCTAGGGGAAGGGAAATGTGCAGACTTCACTCAAAGAAGAGGATCTTGGGTGAGTATAATACCGAGCACATCTCCTGAGGCGCACATCAACTGAATAACTGCTGCAGCATATGGGGGCCTAGCAAACCTGAGAATAGTATTCCGATACCTCAGTAAGGAATCGTTCAAGACTCTGTACACTGTGTACATCAGGCCCATATTGGAGTATGCAGCACCAGTCTGGAACCCACACCTGGTCAAGCACTTCAAGAAATTAGAGAAAGTGCAGAGGTTTGCAACAAGACTAGTCCTGGAGCTAAGGGGCATGTCCTACGAGGAGTGGTTAAGGTAAATCGACCTGATGACATTGGAGGACAGGAGGAATGGGGGACATGATAACGACATATAAAATTCTGAGAGGAACTGACGAGATGGACAGAGACGGGATGTTCCAGAGATGGGACACAACAACAAGGTGTCCCAATTGGAAGTTGAAGACTCAGATGAATCACAGGGATGTTAGGAAGTATTTCTTCAGAGTTGTCAGGAAGTGGAACAGTCTGGAAAGTGATGTATTAGAGGCAGGTACCATACATAGCTTTAAGAAGAGGTATGATGAAGCTCATGGAGCAGGGAGAGAGTGGACCTAGTGGCGACCAGTAAAGAGGCGGGGCCAGAAGCTGTGACTCGACCCCTGCAACTACAATTAGGTGAATTAGGTGAGTGTACACACACACACACACACACACACACATACAACATGTCTAATCGACATGTGCCTAGGACAAAATGGTAACTAACACACAATACACACAACTGAGGAGGAAGTAAAGAGGCTACTAAGCGAGATAGATACCTCAAAGGCGATGGGGCCGGATAATATCTCACCATGGGTCCTAAGAGAGGGAGCAGAGGAGCTGTGTGTACCCTTAACAACAATCTTCAACACATCTATCGAAACAGGGCAACTACCTGAGGTATGGAAGACAGCAAATGTAGTTCCAATTTTTAAAAAAGGATACAGGAACGTAGCACTAAACTACAGACCAGTGTCACTGACATGTATAGTATGCAAGGTCATGGAGAAGATAATCAGGAGAAGAGTAGTGGAGCACCTAGAAAGGAATGATCTCATCAACGACGCCCAACACGGTTTCAGGGACGGAAATCCTGTGTCACAAACCTACTGCAGTTCTACGACAGGGTGACAGCAGTAAGACAAGAGAGAGAGGGTGGGTAGATTGCATATTCTTGGACTGTAAGAAGGCGTTTGACACAGTTCCAAACAAGAGATTAGTGCAGAAGCTGGAGGACCAGGCAGGGGTAACAGGGAAGGCACTACAATGGATCAGGGAATACCTGTCAGGAAGACGGCAGCGAGTCATGGTACATGGCGAGGTGTCAGAGTGGGCGCCGGTGACGAGTGGGGTTCCACAGAGGTCAGTCCTAGGACTGGTGCTGTTTCTGGTATTTGTGAACGACATGACGGAAGGAATAGACTCCGAAGTGTCCCTGTTTGCAGATGATGTGAAGTTGATGAGAAGAATTCAATCGGACGAGGACCAGGCAGAACTACAAAGGGATCTGAACAGGCTGCAAGCCTGGTCCAGCAATTGGCTCCTGGAGTTCAACCCCATCAAGTGCAAAGTCATGAAGATTGGGAAAGGGCAAAGAAGACCGCAGACGGAGTACAGTCTAGGGGGGCCAGAGACTACAAACCTCAATCAAGGAAAAAGATCTTGGGGTGAGTATAACACCAGGCACATCTCCTAAGGCGCACATCAACCAAATAACTGCTGCAGCATACGGGCGCCTAGCAAACCTAAGAACAGCATTCCGACATCTTAATAAAGAATCGTTCAGGACCCTGTACACTGTGTACGTTAGGCCCATACTGGAGTATGCAGCACCAGTTTGGAACCCACACCTAGCTAAGCACGTAAAGAAGCTAGATAAAGTGCAAAGGTTTGCAACAAGACTAGTCCCGGAGGTAAGGGGTATGTCCTACGAGGAGAGGTTAAGGAATTGACAAGGTGGACAAAGACAGAATGTTCCAGAGATGGGACACAACAACAAGGGGACACAGTTGGAAGTTGAAGACTCAGATGAATCACAGAGATGTTAGGAAGTATTTCTTCAGTCACAGAGTGGTCGGGAAGTGGAATAGTTTGGGAAGCTATGTAGTGGAGGCAGTTTCCATACATAGCTTTAAGAAGAGGTATGATAAAGCTCATGGTGCAGGGAGAGTGACCCAGTAGCGGCCAGTGAAGAGGCGGGGCCAGGAGCTGTGAATCGACCCCTGCAACCACAACTAGGCGAGTACAACTAGGTGAGTACACACACACACACACACACACTCACAGCCATGAACAAACCTCCCCTGAATAGCAAAAGACCAAGACAAATATACAATGAGAGCAACAGAACGTTGGTGGATACACTGGCTGAGGCGGCCAGAAGGGCTCACATATGCAGGGAAAAGTTACTCGGCATTGGGGATTTCAGTCACAAAGAAATTGGGAAAATATGGAGCTACATAAGGAACCAGAAATGTTGAGGGCTAAGATGATGGAGGTGGTATTGGAAAACTTCATGCACCAACATGTTAGGGATACAACCAGAGAGAGAAAAAGATAGAAGGTGAACCAGCAAGACTGTACCTCTTACTCTTGTTCAGCAGTTCTGACATAGGGAATATATACCTTTTTGAGTTAACAGCGGAGAGTTAAGCAGCACAAGGAGGGAAGAAGCCAAACTTCAATAAGGAGGGATTACATAGGCATAAGGCAATTCGTGTATGAGGTGCAGTGGTGAAGAGAACTAGAAGGGAAAGACAGAAGATGAAATGGTGGAACATGTTGGTTCAAGGTGAAGGTAGGCAGAGGGAAAGTTCGTGTCAAGGGGCAGCAGAAACATTGGAAGACCAAAGTGAGCCCATGGTTCACCTAGAGGAGTAGAGATGCTAAAGCAAAGTGTGCTAGAGCATGGAAAAAGTATAGAAGGCGAAGGACTCAGGAAAATAAGGGGTTGAGCTGAGGAGCCAGAAACGAATAGGCTTGGATAAGGAGGGAGGCCCAGGGGCAATATGAGAATGACATAGCATTGAAAGCCAAATGTGACTCAAACTTGTTATACAGCCACATCATGAGAAAAAACAACAGTCAAGGACCAGGTAATCAGACTGAGGAAGGAAGGAGGGGAGCGCACACTATCAACAAGTTCCTTTGACAACCAGTAACTAACATATCAGGCCAAGTAATGAGTAATAACATCATCTCAGAAAAATTAAGTTATCTAATATTTAACCTTCCTGTATTATTTAATAACCGTTGTACAATAAACAGTACCTTGTATAATTTTAAAATTATAGGAGGAGTATCGGTATCGGCCGATAATTGGATATCGGTACTGGTATCGCGTAAAATTTTGGTATCCCATTCCTAGTAGTGACCCTCTTTCTTGAGTGTCTGTGTGACTGTTTATCCGTCGCTTTTTCGCACAGCCTTGAGCCAAGTTCCACGTCACGTGTCGTGTTAACACTTGCCAACACGTGGTCCTTGTAATAATACAAAATGAGACCTATTTGTCACTAGGTTTCTGAACCTAAAGTTTTTATGATTAACGCTCTCATTTGCCAGCTATTTGGGAACATTGCCCTAGGGCATCGTTGGCATTTAGGCTGGGCTGTTTTTTGAAGGCCTGGGGCAGCAGTCTCGGGTTAACAAGAAGACAGAACCGACATGGCAGATTGTTTCTCTTTGATCCGAGAACCAGATTAATTCAGTATTGCTCTCTGACTGTGTCACCTAGTGAATACATGGTGACTGTGTCATCTAGTGAATACATGGTGACTGTGTCACCTAGTGAATACATGGTGACTGTGTCACCTAGTGAATACATGGTGACTGTGTCACCTAGTGAATACATGGTGACTGTGTCACCTAGTGAATACATGGTGACTGTGTCACCTAGTGAATACATGGTGACTGTGTCACCTAGTGAATACATGGTGACTGTGTCACCTAGTGAATACATGGTGACTGTGTCACCTAGTGAATACATGGTGTCTTATGTGCTCTGTCATGACTCCGAGTCGTCGTTGAGATTAGGTAAGAGGACTCGTATAAATCTTATCGGTGGACTTCCTAGACTTGTCCTGGAATCCACAATCTTGGAAGTAGACTTGATGCAAAGGACTTTGTCAAGTGTCAACTATAGTGCTTTAATTACATTCAGATACTGCAACAGCTCATTAAGTGCCCAGTGACTCCAAGTCAAGACAACCAATCTCCAGGTAGACATATAAACCCGGGTGTTTTCTTTTCCCCACCTTGTTTATCATATAGATTGTAATCTATAATCATGTATAAGGTAGGTAGGAACTTAATTGAATTTCAGCGGTACTGCCTAGTTGGGTTCTAAATCTTTTTACGATTACAGACCGCCAATGGATTACTCAGTATATCCCCAAACTAACTTCACCAGACTGTGGAGGTGGTGCTCACCAAATACTTAACAGAGCTCGGGGAGAGGCTGGCGGGCTCTAGAGTCAATAAAGTATACTCAAAGTCCTAGAGAAGTGTTGTCATGCCCCCACCATGTTGTCATGCCCCCACCATGTTGTCATGCCCCCACCATGTTGTCATGCCCCCACCATGTTGTCATGCCCCCACCATGTTGTCATGCCCCCACCATGTTGTCATGCCCCCGCCATGTTGTCATGCCCCCACCATGTTGTCATGCCCCACCATGTTGTCATGCCCCCATGTTGTCATGCCCCACCATGTTGTCATGCCCCCATGTCCATGTTGTCATGCCCCCACCATGTTGTCATGCCCCCACCATGTTGTCATGCCCCCACCATGTTGTCATGCCCCACCATGTTGTCATGCCCCACCATGTTGTCATGCCCCCACCATGTTGTCATGCCCCACCATGTTGTCATGCCCCCACCATGTTGTCATGCCCCACCATGTTGTCATGCCCCCACCATGTTGTCATGCCCCCACCATGTTGTCATGCCCCCACCATGTTGTCATGCCCCACCATGTTGTCATGCCCCCACCATGTTGTCATGCCCCACCATGTTGTCATGCCCCCACCATGTTGTCATGCCCCCACCATGTTGTCATGCCCCCACCATGTTGTCATGCCCCACCATGTTGTCATGCCCCCACCATGTTGTCATGCCCCCACCATGTTGTCATGCCCCACCATGTTGTCATGCCCCACCATGTTGTCATGCCCCACCATGTTGTCATGCCCCCACCATGTTGTCATGCCCCACCATGTTGTCATGCCCCCACCATGTTGTCATGCCCCACCATGTTGTCATGCCCCACCATGTTGTCATGCCCCCACCATGTTGTCATGCCCCACCATGTTGTCATGCCCCCACCATGTTGTCATGCCCCACCATGTTGTCATGCCCCACCATGTTGTCATGCCCACCATGTTGTCATGCCCCCACCATGTTGTCATGCCCACCATGTTGTCATGCCCCACCATGTTGTCATGCCCCCACCATGTTGTCATGCCCCCACCATGTTGTCATGCCCAAACAGTGTCATGCCTCCCACCATGTGCCTCCAGTAGCCAACCCACCAGTGTCTGCCCTCAGCAACAAGGCCCCTCCAGCAGCAACAACACAGTGGTGCCTCAGCAACAGAGCCCCTCCAGCAGCAAAAAACAGTGGTGCCTCAGCAACAAGAGCCCTCCAGCAGCAACAACAACAGTGGTTGCCTCAGCACAGAGCCTCCAGCAGCAACAACAACAGTGGTTGCCTCAGCAACAAGAGCCCCTCCAGCAGCAACAACAACAGTGGTTGCCTCAGCAACAAGAGCCCCTCCAGCAGCAACAACAACAGTGGTTGCCTCAGCAACAAGAGCCCCTCCAGCAGCAACAACAACAGTGGTTGCCTCAGCAACAAGAGCCCCTCCAGCAGCAACAACAACAGTGGTTGCCTCAGCAACAAGAGCCCCTCCAGCAGCAACAACAACAGTGGTTGCCTCAGCAACAAGAGCCCCTCCAGCAGCAACAACAACAGTGGTTGCCTCAGCAACAAGAGCCCCTCCAGCAGCAACAACAACAGTGGTTGCCTCAGCAACAAGAGCCCCCACAGCAGCAACAACAACAGTGGTTGGCCTCAGCAACAAGAGCCCCCAGCAGCAACAACAACAGTGGTTGCCTCAGCAACAAGAGCCCCTCCAGCAGCAACAACAACAGTGGTTGCCCTCAGCAACAAGAGCCCCTCCAGCAGCAACAACAACAGTGGTTGCCTCAGCAACAAGAGCCCCTCCAGCAGCAACAACAACAGTGGTTGCCTCAGCAACAAGAGCCCCTCCAGCAACAACAACAGTGGTTGCCTCAGCAACAAGAGCCCCCCAGCAGCAACAACACAGTGGTTGCCTCAGCAACAAGAGCCCTCCAGCAGCAACAACAACAGTGGTTGCCTCAGCAACAAGAGCCCCTCCAGCAGCAACAACACAGTGGTTGGCCTCAGCAACAAGAGCCCCTCCAGCAGCAACAACAACGTGGTTGCCTCAGCAACAAGAGCCCCTCCCAGCAACAACAACAGTGGTTGCCTCAGCAACAAGAGCCCCTCCAGCAGCAACAACAACAGTGGTTGCCTCAGCAACAAGAGCCCCCACAGCAGCAACAACAACAGTGGTTGCCTCAGCAACAAGAGCCCCCACAGCAGCAACAACAACAGTGGTTGCCTCAGCAACAAGAGCCCCTCCAGCAGCAACAACAACAGTGGTTGCCTCAGCAACAAGAGCCCCCACAGAAACAACAGTGGTTGCCTCAGCAACAAGAGCCCCCACAGCAACAAAACAGTGGTTGCCCAGCAACAAGAGCCCCCACACACAACAACAGTGGTTCCTCAGCAACAAGAGCCCCCACAGCACAACAAAGGGTTGCCTCAGCAACAAGAGCCCCCAGCAGCAACAACAACAGTGGCTCCAGCAACAAGAGCCCCCACAGCAAACAACAGTGGTTGCCCCAAGAGCCCCCACAGCAGCAACAACAACAGTGGTTGCCTCAGCAACAAGGCCCCCAGCAGCAACAACAAGGCTGCCCCAACAACAAAGTCCTCAGCAACAAACAACGGCAACAACAACAGTGGTTGCCTCAGCAACAAACCTGGCCAACAACAAAGGGTCCTCAGCACAAACCACAGGGCACAACAACAGTGCCTCAGCAACAAGAGCCCACAGCAGCACAACAACAGGGCCCAGCACAAACCAACAGTGCACAACAACAGGGTGCCTCCAGCAACAAACCTCGCGCCAACAACAAAGGTTCCTCAGCAACAAGAGCCCTCAGCAACAAGGTCCTCAGCAACACAAGGCTCCCAGCACAAACACAGGCCCAGCAACACAGGCCCCCAGCAACAAACAACAACAGTGGTTGCCTCAGCAACAAGAGCCCCCAGCAGCAACAACAACAGTGGTTGCCTCAGCAACAAGAGCCCCTCCAGCAGCAACAACAACGTGGCTCCCAGCAACAAGAGCCCCTCCAGCAGCAACAACAACAGTGGTTGCCTCAGCAACAAGAGCCCCTCAGCAGCAACAACAACAGTGGTTGCCTCAGCAACAAGAGCCCTCCAGCAGCAACAACAACAGTGGTTGCCTCAGCAACAAGAGCCCAAACACACATGCAGCAACAACAACAGTGTGCCTCAGCAACAAGAGCCCCCAGCAGCAACAACAACAGTGGTTGCCTCAGCAACAAGAGCCCCTCCAGCAGCAACAACAACAGTGGTTGCCTCAGCAACAAGAGCCCCTCCAGCAGCAACAACAACAGTGGTTGCCTCAGCAACAAGAGCCCCTCCAGCAGCAACAACAACAGTGGTTGCCTCAGCAACAAGAGCCCCTCCAGCAGCAACAACAACAGTGGTTGCCTCAGCAACAAGAGCCCCTCCAGCAGCAACAACAACAGTGGTTGCCTCAGCAACAAGAGCCCCCACAGCAGCAACAACAACAGTGGTTGCCTCAGCAACAAGAGCCCCTCCAGCAGCAACAACAACAGTGGTTGCCTCAGCAACAAGAGCCCCTCCAGCAGCAACAACAACAGTGGTTGCCTCAGCAACAAGAGCCCCCACAGCAGCAACAACAACAGTGGTTGCCTCAGCACAAGAGCCCTCCAGCAGCAACAACAGTGGTTGCCTCAGCAACAAGAGCCCTCCAGCAGCACAACAACAGTGGTTGCCTCAGCAACAAGAGCCCCTCGCAGAACAGTGTTGCTAGCAAAGGTCAGCAGCAGTGGTTGCCTCAGCAACAAGAGCCCTCCAGCAGCAACAACAACAGTGGTTGCCTCAGCACAAGAGCCCTCCAGCAGCAACAATACAGTGTCCTAGAACAAGAGTCAGGCAACAATGTGGTGCCTCAGCACAAGAGCCCTCCAGCAGCAACAACAGAAGTGGTGCTCAGCAACAAGAGCCTCCAAGAGCAACAACAGTGGTTGCCTGACGGCAAGTGGGCAGAGCTGGAATAACTGGTTGCCAGAACAGAGTCAGAGCAACACAAGTGGCTGCCTAGCAACAAGAGCCTCCAGCAGAACAAGCAGTGGTGCCTGCAGGCACAGCAGAGGGTGGGAGCTCAGCAGAAAACAGTGGTTGCTAGCAAAGTTAGCATCAGAGCAGTGTGGTGCAGCATGTGGCAGTAGTGGCCTGGGGAGCAATGTGGCAGAGTGGTGCCTCGGAGCCATGTTGCAGCAAGCATGGGAGTAGGTTCAGGACATGTTGCAGTATAGGTGGTGCAGGTGAGATGTGGGCAGAGTGGTGGTGGGAGTCATGTTGGGCAGGTAGTGTGGTGGGGAGGCAGTTTGGCAGTAGTGTGGTGGGAGGCATGTTGGCAGGTAGTGGTGGTGGGGAGGTACAGTGTTGAGCAGGTAGTGGTGGTGGGAGGAATGTTGGGCAGGTAGTGGTGTGGGGAGCATTGCAGAGTTGGAGCATGTTAGCAGGTAGTGGTGGTGGGAGGCAATGTTGGGCAGGTAGTGGTGGTGGGTGGAATGTTGCAGGTAGGTGGTGGGGAGGATGTTGGCAGGAGTGGTGGTGGGGAGGTCATGTTGGGCAGGTAGTGGTGGTGGGAGGCAGTGTTGGGCAGGTAGTGTGGTGGAGCGGTTGGCATTTATGTTGGGCAGGTAGTGGTGGTGGGGAGGTAATGTTGGGCAGGTAGTGTGGTGGGGAGGAATGTTGGGCAGGTAGTGGTGGTGGGGAGGTAATGTTGGGCAGGTAGTGGTGGTGGGGAGGTAATGTTGGGCAGGTAGTGGTGGTGGGGAGGTAATGTTGGGCAGGTAGTGGTGGTGGGGAGGTAATGTTGGGCAGGTAGTGGTGGTGGGGAGGCAGTGTTGGGCAGGTAGTGGTGGTGGGGAGGCATGTTGGGCAGGTAGTGGTGGTGGGAGGTAATGTTGGCAGGTAGTGGTGGTGGGGAGGCAGTGTTGGCAGGTAGTGGTGGTGGGGAGGCATGTTGGGCAGGTAGTGGTGGTGGGGAGGTAATGTTGGGCAGGTAGTGGTGGTGGGAGGTAGTGTTGGGCAGGTAGTGGTGGTGGGGAGGCAGTGTTGGGCAGGTAGTGGTGGTGGGGAGGCAGTGTTGGGCAGGTAGTGGTGGTGGGGAGGTAATGTTGGGCAGGTAGTGGTGGTGGGGAGGCAGTGTTGGGCAGGTAGTGGTGGTGGGGAGGCAGTGTTGGGCAGGTAGTGGTGGTGGGGAGGCAGTGTTGGGCAGGTAGTGGTGGTGGGGAGGCATGTTGGGCAGGTAGTGGTGGTGGGGAGGCAGTGTTGGGCAGGTAGTGGTGGTGGGGAGGCAGTGTTGGGCAGGTAGTGGTGGTGGGGAGGCAGTGTTGGGCAGGTAGTGGTGGTGGGGAGGCATTGTTGGGCAGGTAGTGGTGGTGGGGAGGCAGTGTTGGGCAGGTAGTGGTGGTGGGGAGGCAGTGTTGGGCAGGTAGTGGTGGTGGGGAGGCAGTGTTGGGCAGGTAGTGGTGGTGGGGAGGTAATGTTGGGCAGGTAGTGGTGGTGGGGAGGCAGTGTTGGGCAGGTAGTGGTGGTGGGGAGGCAGTGTTGGGCAGGTAGTGGTGGTGGGGAGGTAATGTTGGGCAGGTAGTGGTGGTGGGGAGGCAGTGTTGGGCAGGTAGTGGTGGTGGGGAGGTAATGTTGGGCAGGTAGTTATGGTGGGGAGGTGAAGACTTCTTGATTAATCGCATTTAACGCCTACCAGTTATACAAGGGTCATTAACGCTGCATTTAACCTGTCCACCACTGGTCGAGGTTACTGTAATCCCTGAAATAGGTATTAATGTAAACCTCAGCGTATATATCTCTACGTAAATACAAACTTGTGGGAATGAGAGAGGGGAGAGATGTTTGGGTGTAGTGGAAAGTTGACATGACAAGAAAACAATAAGATCATATAAGTTTAATAGTAAGAGCCACTATATGTCTCACTTTAATGTTACCACATTAATATTATCTTCCTAGTAAGTGAATACCTCAAGCCATAACCCAGGAGAATGCAGGAAGACTATTATTAGGAGAGTGGTTGCGTAAGAAACATGATGGTTGCAAGTGGTAGTCCTAGCTATAGTTGTCAGCTGTTAGTAATAAAGTTTCCTTGCCAGAATACATATAGGAGGACGCTGGATTAAAGACTTCCTGTCCAGTAGAAAGTCTGTGTTGTTCCAGGAGCATAGAAGTTTAACTAAAGACTGAATCAGGAACCCCACAATGTGTGCTCAGTCTCACCTTATTCTATATTCCAAATTATCGCTGTACTAAATTATATGCCTAGTCAGTACAATATGTTGAGCTGTACTGATGGCATAATGATTCAAACCATCGGATTCTCCATCACCGTAAACATGCTTAACCATATACAGTGGACCCCCGAGTTTCGTAAAAACTTCACTCCTGAAGTCTGCTCAAGTGCCATTACCGAACGAATTTACTCCCTTAAGGAAAAATTTCACGTAGGTTAGTCTATTTCAGACCCCCAAAAATACACTTCCACAAGAACTTACAAAATTATACTTACATAATTGCACGATTTCCGGGGTATTCGTTAACCGAGGGTCCACTGTACTAGCTTCGTGTCAGGACCTGGGGTTGATTATCTCGGCTGAGAAAACTAAGCTACTGAACAGGCCTTCTCCTCGACAGAGAGGCTTAGTCCGCAGGATCCACTTACATGAGTCTTGGCTAGAACATGCAACCAGATATAGGTTTCTAGGATTTGAGGTACCACTACTTGGACTTGTAACAAGACCTTGTCGAAAGGAACAAAAGTCTGAGAGCACTTAGAGCTGTGGCAGGTTTCATCCCAGGTATGGTGCTAATGTTAAAATTGTGAAAATGATGTATTTCGCCTACATTGGTTGATTATTCGGCGCCACTCCTTGCTCTTGTGTCAGATTGGAAGCTTGGAGGGCTTGAAGGACCATGATAGGATGTCCCCGCACCGCCAAAATTCTAAACATGCGGAAAGTACTTGATATCCCAAGCAACTGAGATCATGTCTTTGAAAGAAATGTTTTTATTGGGGGTCAATATGCTCATGCATGGCTTCATGCATTGGTCAGAAGAATATAAGATCTTGTTGGAGTGGATGAAAGACACAGAGAAGCTTAAGATTTCATAGTATTATATAAAATCCTTTGACTTCAAGGAAAGCTGCCTTTACTGGAGGCCAAATGTCATTATAATAATGGCCTATGCTTTTTTTTAATGTTATATATTTGTAGGTGAGGGCTGGTTTTTATAATATATGGGTAATCCATCACTAGGAAAGCAGTAATATCATTGAAAGATGATCTTTCATTAAGGTGTTTGTACTTAATGAAATGTGTCTTCATTACAGGTTAGTGAGATAAGTTGCAGCGGTGTGGCGCACATGGTGTCTGTAAGTACCTCCTACTTTTAATTTATTGTTATTTATAGGTTATTAATGATATGAGATTGTGGTTGCTGTGGCAGCAACACCAACACGACTTTTGTGGTGGAGAACCTTAGTACACAAGATAACTTTGAAAACAACATTAAACTTGTTTAATTAATATATGGTGGAGTTGTTCTTGCTGTATTTTTCCAATGATTTTACTACATAACAAATGTTGATGTGTTGATAAAGTGGTTTTGGAGTTTTACTCTGGTGTGATGACGTATTCTATAAGTCTTATAAAACTTAGGCGAAAAAGATGTGTGATAATATTTTCACAGAAGATAGTTGAGGGTCAGGTCCTCAGTGTATACACTACCATAAATTTACTGGGATGAGAGGTACGGGAGGAAGTATAGAATACAACAGTTACACAACACTGTGTTAACATCTATTCCTCTCAGGTTGGAAAGATGTCCAATATTAGTCTGGTAAAAACCTGAAGTTACATATTTTTTTCAGTAGTAAACATTAAGATTCTCAAACCCTCTAATTGATGTCAACAAGCGGAAGTCACAAGTATCTTCTCAAGTCAACCAAAAATATGTTGGGATGTGCTTTAGTTAAGTACAGTACTTCATTGTATATTTTAATGACTAGCAAGGTGTGTGTGTGTGTGTACTCGTCTAATTGTGGTTGCAGGGGTCGATTCACTGGTCGCTACTATGTGTGAGAGCGTGTGTGTGTGAGACAGTCTCGAGTACAAGCACTCTCACTATAAACATAATCGAAAGAAAATGTTAGATGAGTCTTTTCGTTTGATAATAAACTTGGGGTGACTTATCCTGAGTAAACTTGCAATGTGATCAGTCATGAGTTAAGTTGGAGAAACTCATTATGAGAAAAGTTAGTATGACATCAGTAACCTTCATGTGACCCGTCATGAATAAACTTGACGGTTTGTGTGACTCATGAGTAAACTTGACTGTGGGACCCATCCTGAGTGAACTTAGTACTCATCATGAGTAAATTTTGTGTGACCCATCATAAATACACTATGTGAACCATCATGAGTAAACTTGATGTGAATAATCAATAGAAAATTAGATGTGACCCATCCTGAGTAAGTTTGGCGGTGGCCAAGTGTTCAAGACTCATGAACAATAAATAACAGTGGTAAACTCACTTCAGTACAACCATAAGTTCACGTGTAGAGTACCTGAGACTTTACCAGCGTCAGGGAAACCTTAGTAAACTAAACTTCAATAATAAGGAAAGTGAAACCAGGGAACGGGTGGAGTTTGAACCCATGGCGAGCGAGTGGTAAAACTCCAGGCCAGTGCGTAAGCCACTGGGCCGAGTGACTTACGCACTGGCCTGGAGAGTTATACGCATCCTGGTTTGTTTGCCGTCGTGTTATTACGATTTTGTGAGTCATAGGGAAAGTGAATTTGAGGAAAAAGACACTGGGAGGGTGTCCGTCCTGAACACTGGGAGGGTGTCCGTCCTGAACACTGGGAGGGTGTCCGTCCTGAACACTGTGAGGGTGTCCGTCCTGAACGCTGGGAGGGTGTCCGTCCTGAACACTGGGAGGGTGTCCGTCCTGAACACTTGGAGGGTGTCCGTCCTGAACACTGGGAGGGTGTCCGTCCTGAACACTGGGAGGGTGTTCGTCCTGAACACTGGGAGGGTGTCCGTCCTGAACACTGGGAGGGTGTCCGTCCTGAACACTGGGAGGGTGTCCGTCCTGAACACTGGGAGGGTGTCCGTCCTGAACACTGGGAGGGTGTCCGTCCTGAACACTGGGAGGGTGTCCGTCCTGAACACTGGAGGTGTCCGTCCTGAACACTGGGAGGGTGTCCGTCCTGAACACTGGGAGGGTGTCCGTCCTGAACACTGGGAGGGTGTCCGTCCTGAACACTGGGAGGGTGTCCGTCCTGAACACTGGGAGGGTGTCCGTCCTGAACACTGGGAGGGTGTCCGTCCTGAACACTGGGAGGGTGTCCGTCCTGAACACTGGGAGGGTGTCCGTCCTGAACACTGGGAGGGTGTCCGTCCTGAACACTGGGAGGGTGTCCGTCCTGAATACTGGGAGGGTGTCCGTCCTGAACACTGGGAGGGTGTCCGTCCTGAACACTGGGAGGGTGTCCGTCCTGAACACTGGGAGGGTGTCCGTCCTGAACACTGGGAGGGTGTCCGTCCTGAACACTGGGAGGGTGTCCGTCCTGAACACTGGGAGGATGTTCGTCCTGAACACTGGGTGTCCGTCCTGAACACTGGGAGGGTGTCCGTCCTGAACACTGGGAGGGTGTCCGTCCTGAACACTGGGAGGATGTTCGTCCTGAACACTGGGAGGATGTTCGTCCTGAACACTGGGTGTCCGTCCTGAACACTGGGAGGGTGTCCGTCCTGAACACTGGGAGGGTGTCCGTCCTGAACACTGGGAGGGTGTCCGTCCTGAACACTGGGAGGGTGTCCGTCCTGAACACTGGGAGGGTGTCCGTCCTGAACACTGGGAGGGTGTCCGTCCTGAACACTGGGAGGGTGTCCGTCCTGAACACTGGGAGGGTGTCCGTCCTGAACACTGGGAGGGTGTCCGTCCTGAACACTGGGAGGGTGTCCGTCCTGAACACTGGGAGGGTGTCCGTCCTGAACACTGGGAGGGTGTCCGTCCTGAACACTGGGAGGGTGTCCGTCCTAAACACTGGGAGGGTGTCCGTCCTGAACACTGGGAGGATGTTCGTCCTGAACACTGGGTGTCCGTCCTGAACACTGGGAGGGTGTCCGTCCTGAACACTGGGAGGGTGTCCGTCCTGAACACTGGGAGGATGTTCGTCCTGAACACTGGGTGTCCGTCCTGAACACTGGGAGGGTGTCCGTCCTGAACACTGGGAGGGTGTCCGTCCTGAACACTGGGAGGGTGTCCGTCCTGAACACTGGGAGGGTGTCCGTCCTGAACACTGGGAGGGTGTCCGTCCTGAACACTGGGAGGGGGTCCGTCCTGAACACTGGGAGGGTGTCCGTCCTGAACACTGGAGGGTGTCCGTCCTGAACACTGGGAGGGTGTCCGTCCTGAACACTGGGAGGGTGTCCGTCCTGAACACTGGGAGGGTGTCCGTCCTGAACACTGGGAGGGTGTCCGTCCTGAACACTGGGAGGATGTTCGTCCTGAACACTGGGTGTCCGTCCTGAACACTGGGAGGGTGTCCGTCCTGAACACTGGGAGGGTGTCCGTCCTGAACACTGGGAGGATGTTCGTCCTGAACACTGGGTGTCCGTCCTGAACACTGGGAGGGTGTCCGTCCTGAACACTGGGAGGGTGTCCGTCCTGAACACTGGGAGGGTGTCCGTCCTGAACACTGGGAGGGTGTCCGTCCTGAACACTGGGGGGGTGTCCGTCCTGAACACTGGGAGGGTGTC
>WNWK01031524.1:0-22639 GCA_009830355.1 Cherax destructor
TAATAAAAGTTTAGGTGAGGTGTCTAGGTTGTTTTTGTGTAAAATTTAATATTTTTATAGCATTTTTTTCATTTTAAATGAAAATATATATCAATATTTGCATAAGAGAAAGTTTCGAAAACCTCGTATTTTTTTTTAGGGCAGTTCTCCCTAATAAACCAAATTGTTTTATACAGCGAATAAACATCAAAGTATTATTGTACATTATAACAGTACTCATGAGTGAAGGAAATACTGATAGTGATATTGCATCAGTTTGACACCATCACTCATGTAAGCATACTTATATTATTCTTCATCTTCTTTTTCTTTATCTTCACCATCTTTATTTTCTTTTTCATCATTATTTTCTTCATTATTATTATTTATTAGGGCCAGCGGTAATTCGTAGGGTCATAGAGTACAGAGTCAGGGGGGGGGATAAGAGAAAATCAGGTTTAATCCAAGAAAGGTGAGGGAGGAAAGGTCAAATTCCCTGGAAAAAGAGCCACCCAGAGCACATTAGAGATATTCAGAGCCCCGGAGCACCGCAGAACACCTGACAAATGCCATTATCAGAGTAGCTGGTGTGAGCACTAACATAGTGTGGGCTCGAGCTGCCTCACATCAACACTCAGTCTCCACAACTCATATTTATCAAAACATTTACACCAGAGAAGAGAGGAAAAAATCAGCATCGTGTTGTGGGCATGGCTGAGAGTCTAATTACCCTAATTATGGCTGGGTGTGTGGTAATATATTTTAGGATGGTTGTAGCAGCAGCAGTTGTTGTTGTTGTTATTGAGCAGCAGTCGGTGGTGGTCGTGGTGGTGATCGTGGGGGGAAAAATATTCACCCTCTTTGTTTCCCGGAGCTGTGTGAGCGTGTGCAGTGATTCCCAGCACAGGTATTGCAATGGTATGACTCGGTGTAGGTGTGGGTGTGGGGTGGTGGTGGGTGTGTGAGGGTGCCTGGCATCCACCCAGCCTGACCAAGCCAGGTAGGGAACGTGTTTTAGTAGCCGCTGACTGCCTCCACTCACTCCGTATATTGTGATAATATTGTGGTGCTGGTTATCTGGGTTGTGTACAGAGGCACACCTGCACATGGACCACGTCTAGGCAAGACCATTACAGAAAGTATGTGGTGGTGCCCATCTATATAATGTAAGTCTTTTGTGATCCACCATTCACGGCCTAAAACAAAAGAATCACTTGTAGGCCTACTGGCCTAGACTAGTTTATGTTTAATAATTTTTTCAACTTATTTTTACTTTAAATATTTTCACTTAATGGTTAATGATGCTACTAGAGCATTACCGTACCTAGCATTACGCTTTTGTTCAAGGCCCTAAAATAAAAATAAATATAAACAACACAGTGGATCGGTCTGATCAACCAGGCTGTTACTGCTGGCTGCACGCAAGCTGACATACGAACCACAGCCTGACTGGTCAGGTACTGACTTCAGGTGCCTGTCCAGCTCCCTCTTGATGGTCTATTGGTAATCCCTCCTTATGTATGGTGGGAGGCAGTGGAAAAATCTTGGGCCCTTGATACTTGTGTTGTCTCATATCATACTTATTCTGAAAAGAATTTCAGCATTTGCATCTTGATCACCTTAATAATTATTTCTTTAAGGCTGAGGCTACTTGAGCAGTTACCCAGACATAAACATAATGAATCGCATAGCAAATGCATCACATTCATTTATTTTCAATTTGCTGGCTGCTTCCAGGCTACAGTGTTAATAACCTTAAATGTTTTAACTGGGTGCTCATGACACAGTTGATAGTATCCTCAGCGTGAAACATTGGGCATGTTTCCTCACACCTGCTGCTCTTGTTTACCTAGTAGTAAGTAGGTACCTGGGTGTTGGTTGACTGTTGTGGGTCACTTCTTGGGGGAGAAGATTTAAGGACCTCGATGGAAATAAGATTTACTAGTCCTTGATGATGCACCGACTTTATTGGATCATATTTGGTTGCTAGTCTTCTGGGTTAAAAAACAAGCAAAATCTTACCAGTACAGTGGACCCCGGTTTTCGTTATTTTTTCGTTCCAGAATGCTGTTCAAGTGCCATTACCAAACGCATTTATTCCCATAAGGAATAATGTAAAGTAGACTAGTCCTTTTAGACCCCCAAAAATACACTTACAAAAGCATTTAAAAAAATACACTTACATAAAAGGGCGAGTTTGGAGCAGGACAAACACCGGGGGTCCACTGTATCTTGTTACATTGTATATGGAGATTTTTACAATTTGAGAATGCATAATTTAGAAGTGGTTTATGACAACTACTTGGCCAATTTTTGGCCCTTAATTATAGTTTGAAGTGTAAAATTTAAGTTGATATTGTAGTTGAGGTAGTATTTTGTTGTGCAAATGGTGAAAATTTAGCCAAACCAAATGAAAACCACCTAGCCTAACCTAAAATAACCTAACATAACTTAACCTAACCTCCACCACTGGTCATGCTAATCTTTGTTAACATTCGGCTGGCATGTGACATGACTCAGTACTAACCCCTGATTAACTTAGATGTGCTACAAAATTAAAGTTAATGAACCATTTTTGCTTATATCCCAAAATAACAATTTGCGCAAGAAATACTTAGGGTTAGTTGTATGTATTGTAAAATATAAACTAATACCTGAGTGCCGCCAACTAGTAGTTTGTAATGTTACCCTGTACAGTCATCCCTCGGTTTTCGATTTTAATCCGTTCCAGATGGATCGGCTAAAACCAAAATCGGCGAAAACCAAAACTATTTTCCCCATAAGAAATAATGGAAATTCAATTAATCCGTTCCAGAAACCCAGAAGTTTGGAAAATTTTTTTTTTTGGGGGCCTTAAAGATAGATTTACATGCACAAATGAATGAAATGAATGTGGCACTTACCCTTACTGAAGACTGATGTTGTTGGATGGAAGAGAGAAGGAGGGAGAGGGTAGAAACCCTAATTTTGGAAGGGGAATCCCTCCATAAGGACTCTAGGTACCAAGTCCTCATCTGGGGTCACTTCCCTTCTTTGTCTTTTAATCCCACTAGGACCAGCTTCAGTGTCACTGCACACCTGTGGCACTAAATATCTCTCCAGAGAGCTCTGTATCTGGCGGCTCTTTAAAATGTCCTAAAATGGGACATGGAATTGTCATTGTAAAAGTAGCCAGCACGGATTGCAACATCTTTGTCAGGGTGATGTTCCTCCACAAATGATTGCACCCTACTCCACATTGCACAAATCTCCTTAATCTCTGAAGAAGGCACCTTACATCTTTCTTCCTCCACTGAAGCAATTTCCTCAGATCTGTTTTGTTGTTGTTGCAGCTCAAGCTCTTGCAGCTCTTCAGTGGTTAGATCTTCATTGTGGTCCTCCACCAACTCTTCCACATCCTCACCACTCACCTCCAACCCCAGGGACTTGCCCAATTCCACAATAGAGTCCACAACAGGCACAGGGTCGTCAGGGTCAGCCTCAAATCCTTCAAAATCCCTCTTTTTAACACAATCTGGCCATAGTGGTCTCCAAGCAGAGTTCAGAGTTCAAAGTCCTGGAAGTCACTCCCTCCCAAGCCTTACCTATAAGGCCTATGCAATGGACGATATTGAAGTGATCTTTCCAGAACTCTCTTAGGGTCAACTCAGTGTCCGAGGTCACTTGAAAGCAATTTTCAAACACTGCTTTGGTGTAGAGTTTTTTGAAGTTACAAATGACCTGCTGGTCCATGGGCTGGATGAGAGAAGTGGTGTTAGGAGGCAAGAACTTCACTGGGATGAAACTGAACTCATCAGACAAATAGTCTCCCAAGCTATGAGGATGAGCAAGAGCATCGTCCAGTAGCAGGAGGCACTTGAGTGGCAATTTCTTTTCCAGGAGGTATTGCTTCACACTAGGGCCAAACACTCCAGTGAACCATTCCACAAAAATGTCCTTAGTGACCCATGCCTTGGTGTTAGCCTTCCAATACACACACAATTTATTCTTGTTAACATTGTGTTTCTTGAAGGCTCTGGGATTTTCTGAGTGATACACCAGTAAAGGCTTCACTTTAAAATCACCACTGGCATTAGCACACAACATGAGAGTTAGCCTGTCTTTCATAGGCTTGTGTCCTGGCAGTGCCTTTTCCTCCTGAGTAATGAAGGTCCTGTTGGGCATTTTCTTCCAAAACAGGCCTGTTTCATCACAATTAAACACTTGTTGGGATTCAAATTTTTCAGTGTCTACGAACCCCTGGAATTCCTGCACAAATTTTTCAGCAGCACGTTTGTCTGAACTGGCTGCCTCACCATGCCTTACAACACTGTGTATGCCACTACGTTTCCTAATTCTGTCAAACCAGCCTTTGCTGGCCTTAAAATCACTAACATCAGCACTGGTTCCAGGCATTTTCTTGACAAGATCTCTGTGCAACTGCCTTGCCTTTTCACAAATTATCGCCGTGGAAATACTATCATCCGCTATCTGTTTTTCATTGATCCACACCCCCAACAACTTCTCAACCTCATCCAATGTTTTCAATCTATTTTTTGTTAACATATCAACTCCTTTTGCAACATTAGCTTCCTTGATTTCTTTTCTCTTTGCCAGGATAGAGGTGATAGTAGATGTGTTTTTTCCGTACATCCTGGCAAGCTCACTCACACGTAGGCCACTCTCATATTTTTCTACAATCTCCTTCTTCACTTCGATGGTGTTCCTCACTTTCTTTACCACAGGGGTGCCACTAGGAAGCTTCTTTGGACCCATGGTGACTTATTTCACAGTGACAATCACTAAACCTCCAATAAACACAACAAATGTACAGTGGAACCCCGGTTAACGAACACCCCGGAAATCATGCAATTATGTAAGTATAATATTGTAAGTGCTTGTGGAAGTGTATTTTTGGGGGTCTGAAATAGACTAACCTAAATGACATTTTTTCTTAAGGAAGTAAATTCGTTCGGTAATGGCACTTGAGCAGGCTTCTGCAATGAATTTTTTTCGTTAACCGGGGTTCCACTGTATTGTGAATGTTTGAAAGAGTGCGCTGAGTAATGTTCTCTCAATGGTAAACAACGCTAGACTGGCGTCCTGCACGGCGAGGCGTGCAAGCACGGGCAGGCAGACAGGTCTCGTATGGACCGATACACGAGGGAATGACCGATACATGAGGGAAACATTGACCGAAAAAAGCCACCAAAACACGAAATCACCGATAAACGGAATCACCGAAACACGAGGGATCACTGTACTGTAACTTGTTATTCAACTACTTGTTAATTTAATTACTGCTAAACCACTACTACCTCTGTTGGTATCCTCGCCAAAATACGTTACTATGTACCGCAATCAGCCCTACTCACACTATACTATTCACTCATCTATCCCTACCTCACCTATGCCATATGTGCTTGGGGATCAACAGCAACAACTCACCTAAAACCAATATTAACTCAACAAAAAGCCGCAGTAAGAATTATCACGCAATCCAATCCCAGGCAACACACCCCCCACTCTTCAAAGACCTAAATTTACTCACTGTCCAGAACATCCACACTTACTACTGTGCAACCTACATGTATAGAACCATAAATTCCAATATTAACCCTGAACTAAAACGCTTTCTTGATAGTTGTGACAGGACCCATAGACACAATACCAGACACAAAAATCTCTATGACATTCCACGGATCCAGCTAAATCTATACAAACGTTCAATGTACATTAAAGGACCTAAAATCTGGAACTCCCTACCTGAAAACTCCAAAACTGCAGACTCAGCCACCATTTTCAACACTATCATCAAAAAACATCTTATCTCACTAACACACCCGACCATCACCTAAACACATACACACACATCCTCCTCATCTACACCACACTGACCCAAAGGACAGTAAACACAAAATCCTTAATATAGCTATTGTCTAATAAATCCAAAACTAGTCTTAAGTTTGCCTGATTTACTCCAATATTGGAGCTTTAATAGAAACTATGTAACATGCCAAGACAAAACCATTCTTATTACTAATTTTTTTACAATCTAAACATTCTAAGCTACCTTACTATGGTAAATATATTTAATCATTTGAAATTTGTACTCATTTGTAATCTGTAATACAATCTAGTTATCCTGAACTACCTCACTATTGTAAATCACTTTAACCCTTTGGGGGTCGACAGGCCTTCTCAGGAAAGTGTTCCTGGGGTCGAAAAATTTTTGGAAAAAAAAAAAATTAATTTTTTTCTTATGAAATGATTGAGAATCTTTTTCCGATCATAACGCCACCAAAATTATGAAATTTGATCGAAAACTAACGAAATTATGCTTTCGCGAAGTTATCGGTATCTATGACACTGACGCATCGGCGATTTCACCCACTTCGAGCCCTATTTTCGACAAATTCCAATGTTTCAGTCTCCTAAAATTATAGTTATTTCGCTAGAACTCCATTTCTTCTATCGAATGAGTAGACAAAACTGCCTATTTACCAATTTCATCTACCCAAAATAGTGGTCAGAAAATGGCAATTTTCCAATTTCACACAAATTTCAAATGATGCCAATTTCAAAATAGGGTCCAGAGTAAACAAGGCAGACATTCCTGGCACTAAAATAACATGTTCTCTGTTCATTAGCCAAGTCTCCAGGCCCCTGTTCCATTACTTTTGCTTTCCATTTTGAATTTTTATTCTCACAAAAATAGAAGATTTACTGTTATGTATACAACTGCATTATTGTAAAAATTATATAAATAATATCAGAGCACTTGTGCATGAATATAAGACTCGCCAGTTGATGTGTATTGGACGCATGGTGTGATTTGTTTACTCTTGAACATCGTCAAAAATCGAACATTTTCGCTACTTTGAGCTCAATTTCAAGGTACTTGTCATTGTCATACCATTCAAAATCATCTCTATTTCTGTAATATATCTTCCATTCTATCAAATGAGACCAAGAAAACGAGAATACATCAATAAATACCATACAAAAATCGACTGCAAAGTCGCTGTTTTAACCGAAAAAAACGGTCAGTTTTTTTTCTCTCATTATGCAGTGTGTACTGCAGGATTTTTTTTATACTGCGCACACTGACCACACAGACCCATTCTTTCCTATGTATGCCGCTAGAATTTGGGCGTACTAGTACAGCACCAACCCCTGCTCGTAAAACGTACTAGTACGGCACCAACCCTGAAAGTGTTAATCATTTGAAATTTATATTCATATGTAATTTGTAATATAGATTAAAACCTAGTATTAAGTCTGCCAGAAATGTCTAGCATGCCCAGGCATGCTAGGCATGCTAACGGCCATCTTTGTAATTATAGTCCTTAGTCCTTAAAATGTAAAACACACATTGTAATTTTTACAGAGAAATAAATCAATTTTAATTTGAACCAACTACATAATGTATATCTCTAGCATTAAGTAGTCTGTAAAACATTAGGTTTAGTCTGCCCGAAATGCCTCGGCATGTTATTGGCTATCTTTGCACTTAACAAATCAATATTGTAATTACACATTGTAAACTACCCATATCTCACCTATGGAATCTGTGCATGGGGTTCAACAACATTAAATCACCTGCAGTCAGAATGATAACAAATTCCCACTCTAGACAGCATACTCCACCAATATTCAAAAGCCTAAAACTACTCACCATAAAGAACATTCACACTTATTCTTGTGCCTACTACATACATAGAACTCTACATTCTAATATAAACCCTCTGCTAAAAATGCTCCTCACCAATGTTAATAGGACCTATGACCACAGCAGAAGACACAGATCACTTTTTGATATACCCCGTGTCCATATCAACCTATGTAAAAATTCTATGCACATAAAGGGCCCCAGAATCTGGAATTCATTACCAGTAAATACTAAAATAACCTTGTTTGAAAATCAATTTAAGACTCTTCTCAAAAACCACCTACTCACCCTAAACTAAATACTCATACTGTAAATTGCTTTCAAAAATGCTCAATGTTATTTTCCTATAAAATAATTTCAATTTTTACTACAGTGGACCCCCGAGTAATAAACAAAATTCATTCCAGAAGCCTGCTCAAGTGCCATTACCGAACGAATTTACTCCCTTAACCCTTTGGGGGTCCAAGGGGTCTCTCTGAAACTGGTTCTCAGGGTCCACGAATTTTTAAAAAAAATTATTTTTTCTTATGGAATGATAGAGAATTTTTTTCTGATCATAACGCCACAAAAATTATGAAATTTGATCGAAAACTAACGGAATTATGCTTTCGCGAAGTTAGCGGTATCCATGACATTTATGCATCGGCGATTTCACCCACTTTGAGCCCTATATTCGGCAAATTCCAATATTTCAGTCTAATAAAATTATAGCTATTTCGCTAGAACTCCATTTCTTCTATCGATTGAGTACAAGAAACCGCCTATTTACCAATTTCAACTACCCAAAATAGTGGTCAGAAAATGGCAATTTGGCCAATTTCACACAAATTTCAAACGATGCCAATTTCAAAATAGGGTCCATAATAAACAAGGCAGACTTTCCTGGCACTAAAATGACATCTTCTCTGTTCATTAGTCACGTCTTCAGGCCCCTCTTACATTACTTTTGCTCTCCATTTTGAATTTTTATTCTCACAAAAAATAGAAGATTTACTGTTATGTATACAACTGCATCATTGTAAAAATGGTATAAATAATATCAGCGCACTTGTGCAAGAATATTAGACTCTCCAGTTGATGTGTATTGGACGCATGGTGTGATTTGTTTACTCTTGAACATCGGCCAAAATCGAACATTTTCGCTACTTTGCGCTCAGTTTCAAGGTACAGTGGTACCCCGACTTACGATATTTTTTCATTCCAGAATGCTGTTCAAGTGCCATTACCAAACAAATTTATCTCCATAAGAAATGATGTAAAATAGACTAGTCCGTTTAGACCCCCAAAATTACACTTACAAAAGCATTTAAAAAAATAAACTTACATAAAAGGGTGAGTTTGGGGACCATCGTAAGTCGGGGTACCACTGTACTTGTCATCGTGAAACCAGTCAAAATTATCTCTATTTCTGTAATATATCATCTGTTCTATAAAATGAGACTAAGAAAACGAGAATACAAGCATAAATACCATACGAAAATAGACTGCAAAGTCGCTGTTTTAAACCAAAAACACGGTCAGTTTTTTTTTCCTCATTATGCACTGTCTGGTGCAGGAATTTTTTTATACTGCGCACACTGACCACACAGACCCATTCAATCACATCTAGGCCTAACAGCCTGTTTCTGCTTGATTTGAGAGCGCTAGAATTTAGGCGTACTAGTACGTCAGTAACCACAGTGCGTAAAACATACTTGTACGACCATAACCCCGAAAGGGTTAAGAAATAATTTCAAGTAGGTTAGTCCATTTCAGACCCCAAAAAACACACTTACAAAAGCACTTACAATATTATACTTACATAATTGTACTATTTCCGGGGTGTTCATAACTCGGGGGTCCACTGTATTATGTTACTATTATGTTACCACCTACTCCCCCTAAACTAAATACAGTGGTACCTCGGTTAACGATATTTTTTCGTTCCAGAATGCTGTTCAAGTGCCATTACCAAACGAATTTATCCCCATAAGGAATAATGTAAAATAGACTAGTCCTTTTAGACCCCCAAAAATACACTTACAAAAGCATTTAAAAGAATAAACTTACATAAAAGGGCGAGTTTGGGGACCATCGTTAACCGAGGTACCACTGTACTCATACTACTGTAAATTACTTTAAAAAATGCTCAATGTTATTTTCCTTAAGATAATTTCAATTTTTACTATTATATTACCATCCTACTAAACACTTGTTACAATGTAATATCATCATATTGTAATTTGAACAATGTATTATCATCATATTGTAATTTGAACGATCTAATAAAACAAACTCACTCAATTTCTCTAATATTATATTCATAGTCTATAAGCCATTAGATTAAGCTGCCCCTAATGCCATGGCATGTCAGTGGCTCTCCTTGCACTTCAATTTATGATTGTAATAACAATACCTATGTAAACTAGCAATGAAATAAAATTATATTATTATTATTATAAATAAACTCTTTAATCCTTAGATCCTTAGGTACCCATTTTACTGATGGGTGAACATAGACAACCGGTGTAAGGAAACATGCCCAATATTTCAACCCTCGCCAGGAATCGAACCCAGACCCTCACTGTGTGAAGCGAGAGCTTTTGCCACCAGGCCACAGGCCACTGGTTGAATGATTTAGAATAGTGCAGGCATGGTTAATTTTGGGAGATGAGATGATTTTTAAGTATAGCCTTAAATTGACTGGCAGGCAGGGGACCTTTTGCTGGTTCAGGCAATGAACTCCAGATCTTAGGACCCTTTACATATACCTGGAGAGGGTTTTGGGGGTCAACATCTCCACGGCTTGGTCTGAGACCAGGCCTCGTGGTGGATCAGGGTCTGATCAACCAGGCTGTTACTGCTGACCGCACGCAAACTGACATACGAACCACAGTCCATCTGGTCAGGTACTGACTTTAGGTGCTTGTATAGTGCATTCTTGAAGACAGCCAGGGGTCTATTGGTAATTTCCCTTATGTATGCTGGGAGACAGTTGAACAGTCTTGGACCCCGGACACTTATTGTGTTGTCTCTCAGTATACTCGTTTTGCCCCTGCTTTTCATTGGGGGAATGTTGCATTTTCTGCTGAGTCTTTTGCTTTCATAGAGTGATTTTCATGTGCAAGTTTGGTACTAATCCCTCTAGGATTTTCCTAGTGTATATTATCATGTATCTGTCTCGCCTGCATTCCAGGGAATACAAATCAAGGGACTTCAACCGTTTCCAGTAATTTAGGTGCTTTATTGTACTTATGTGTGCCGTGAAAGTTCTTTGTACACTCTCCAGGTCAGCAATTTCACCTGCCTTGAAGGGGGCAGTTAGTGTACAGCAGTATTCCAGCCTAGAGAGAACAAGCAATTTGAAGAGAATCATCATGGGCTTGGCATCTATAGTTTTGAAGGTTCTCATTATCCATCCTATCATTTTCCTTGCTGATGTGGTAGATACATTGTTGTGGTCTTTGAAGGCGAGATCCTCTGACATTATCACTCCCAGGTCCTTCACATTACTTTTTCACTCTATTGTATGGTTAGAATTTGTCATATACCCTGATACAGCTTTAATTTCCTCAAGTTTTCCATATCTGAGTACAGTGGTCCCTCGGTTTTTGCCGAAAATTCGTTCCAGAATGCTGCTCAAGTGCCATTACCGAACGAATTTACTTCCTTAAGAAATACTGTCACGTAGGTTAGTCTATTTCAGACCCCCAAAAATACACTTGCAACAGCACTTACGAAAATACACTTACATAAATGTTCGAGTTTGGAGATGCACGAAAACCAAAGGACCACTGTAGTTGAAATTTCTCTTCATTGAACTTCGTATTGTTTTGACTGGCCCATCCACAAAGGAAGACACGGAGCTGTGGCTTAAATCTCTGTCTATGTCAGATATGAGGATGAGGAATAGAATGGGAGCGAGTACTGTGCCTTGTGGAACAGAGCTTTTCACTGTAGCTGCCTCAGACTTTAATCTGTTTACTATTACTCTTTGTGTTATATTTGTCAGGAAGTTATAGATCCATCTACCAACTTTTCCTGTTATTCTTTTATCATGCATTTTGTGCGTTATTCCACCATGGTCACACTTGTTGAAAGCTTTTGCAAAGTCTGTGTATATTACATCTGTATTTTGTTTATCCTCTTCAGTATCCAGGACCTTGTCATAGTGGTCCAGTAGCTGGGACAGGCAGGAGTGACCTGTTCTAAACCCAGGTGAGACAGACACGAGGGATGTCGAAGATCTGTTCAGTTGTAGAAAAAATCAGACTTCTCCTGACCAATCAGCGACTTGGGAATGTCAGCAATATGGCTGGTATTCATAGGGAGTCAGAACCAATTAAACTTTGTATTTGTAGCTTCTACAAGTTTGAAAGCAATAAATGTACATACAAACAATTCACTTTGTAAGGTGGAAGCCCAGTTATTAATTCTGACTGTTTTGGATTATATCCTGGGGAATAAACTCAATAGGGCCAATGAAAATGCTCAACTTTCTTGTGCTCTCCTGGGTTAAGCTTCCAGGTTAATAATGTGAATAAAATCTAATTTGAATTTTTAATTAGATATAGCAATATTATTTAACCATAAAGGCAACATATACTGGTATACGTACTATAATATACTGTATGTATATGAGTACGTGAGCTAAGTAAAGTTTTTTTGCTTCAGTCATCTGATATCCCACATTCGATTCAACCCAAGTAGAAATTCCTTGTAAATAAGACTCAAAAATATGGAACTGTGGAACCTATGCCACGAACCACCCAATGAACACTTATAACAATACTGCTTAACCCTTTCGGGGTTATTGTCGTACAAGTACGTTTTACGCACTGTGGTTATTGACGTACTAGTACGCCTAAATTCTAGCGCCCTCAAATCAAGCAGAAACAGGCTGTTAGGCCTAGATATGATAGAATGGGTCTGTGCGGTCAGTGTGTGCAGTATAAAAAAATTCCTGCACACCACAGTGCATGAGGAAAAAAAAACTCTGACCGTGTTTTTGGTTTAAAACAGCGACTTTGCAGTCTATTTTCGTATGGTATTTATGCTTGTATAGAGATAATTTTGACTGGTTTCACGATGACAAGTACCTTGAAACTGAGCGCAAAGTAGCGAAAATGTTCGATTTTGGCCGCTGTTCAGGAGTAAACAAATCACACCATGCGTCCAATACACATCAACTGGAGAGTCTAATATTCTTGCACTAGTGCACTGATATTATTTATACCATTTTTACAATGATGCAGTTGTATACAAAACAGTAAATCTTCTATTTTTTGTGAGAATAAAAATTAAAAATGGAAAGCAAAAGTAATGTAAGAGGGGCCTGGAGACGTGACTAATGAACAGAGAAGATGTTATTTTAGTGCCAGGAATATCTGCCTTGTTTATTATGGACCCTATTTTGAAATTGGCATCGTTTGAAATTTGTGTGAAATTGGCCAAATTGCCATTTTCTGACCACTATTTTGGGTAGTTTAAATTGGTAAATAGGCTATTTCTTCTACTCAATCGATAGAAGAAATGGAGTTCTAGCGAAATAGCTATAATTTTGTTAGACTGAAACATTGGAATGTGCCGAAAATAGGGCTCAAAATGGGCGAAATCGCCGATGCGTAAGTGTCATGGCTACCGCTAACTTTGCGAAAGCATAATTCCGTTAGTTTTCGATCAAATTTCATAATTTTTGTGGCGTTATGATCGGAAAAAGATTCTCTATCATTCCATAAGAAAAATTTTTTTTTTTTTTTAAATTCGTGGACCCTGAGAACGAGTTTCAGAAAGACCCCTTGGACCCCCAAAGGGTTAACGTAACCATCTATAAATTTAGCCGGCATAGAATTTACTCTAAAAAGTAGAAATTGATTTTTAGATTTTGCCACCGAAGTGGCTAGTTTATTGTGCACCCCATATCCATCCTGTGGACGGTAGCGCAAGAGCATATGGATACACAAAAGGCCTAGGAACTAGGCCCCAAAAAGGGTTAGCAATTGTACATTTGGATTTATATCTACAGATCACTTATCTGTTACAAGTAAATTTAGGAAATTTGCTTAGTATAACTGGTATCTTATTTTCATTAATAAGATATCTTGATATGTCACATAGGTCATTATACTGTCTATCTCTGTATTCCTCAATAAGTGGACAATTAAGCGCATAGTGTTCAAGACAGTGACCATATGCCTGATCACATAATTTGCATTTAGTTTGATCATCATCTGTGTGTCTCCCAAACTGCCAGAAATACTTCTAACCAAGCCTAAGCCTGGCCACTACAACATCAGTCAGTCTGTTCACATTGCAAGATGCTCCATAAACATACTTATCTATGTTCATGTTATCATAGTGGGTTATAGATCTACTCAGGCTTCTAACTGCATTCCTTTTTTTTTATTAACACATCGGCCGATTCCCACCAAGGCAGGGTGGCCTGAAAAAGAAAAACTTTCATCATCATTCACTCCATCACTGTCTTGCCAGAGAGATGCTTTACACTACAGTTTTAAAACTGCAACATTAACACCCCTCCTTCAGAGTGCAGACACTGATCTTCCCATCTCCAGGACTCAAGTCCAGCCTGCCGGTTTCCCTGAATCCCTTCATAAATGTTACTTGCTCACACTCCAACAGCACGTAAAGTATTAAAAACCATTTGTCTCCATTCACTCCTATCAAATAGGCTCACATATGCTTGCTGGAAGTCCAAGCCCCTTGCACACAAAACCTCCTTTACCCCCTCCCACCAACCTTTCCTACCCCGCCTTCCCTCCAATACAGATTTATACACTCTCGAAGTCATTCTGTCTCGTTCCATTCTCTACATGTTCGAACCACCTCAACAACCCCTCCTCAGCTCTCTGGATAATAGTTTTGGTAATCCCGCACCTCCTCCTAATTTCCAAACTCCGAATTCTCTGCATTATATTCACACCACACATTGACCTCAGACATGACATCTCCACTGCCTCCAGCCTTCTCCTCATTGAAACATTCATCACCCATGCTTCACACCCATATAAGAGTGTTGGTATAACTATACTCTCATACATTCCCCTCTTTACTTCCATGGACAAAGTTCTTTGTCTCCACAGGCTCCGAAGTGCACCACTCACCCTTTTCCCCTCATTAATTCTATGATTCACCTCATCCTTCATAGATCCATCTGCTGACATGTACACCCCCAAATATCTGAATACATTCACCTCCTCCATACTCTCTCCCTCCAATCTGATATCCAATCTTTTGTCACCTAATCTTTTTGTTATCCTCATCACCTTACTCTTTCCTATATTCACTTTCAATTTTCTTCTTTTACATACCCTACCAAATTCATCCACCAATCTCTGCAGCTTCTCTTCAGAATCTCCCAAAAGCACAGTGTCATCAGCAAAAAGTAACTGTGACAACTCCCACTTTGTATTTGATTCTTTATCTTTTAACCCCACACCTCTTGCCAAGACCCTCGCATTCACTTCTCTTACAACCCCATCTATAAATATATTGAACAACCACGGTGACATCACACATCCTTGTCTAAGGCCCACTTTTATTGGGAAATAGTCCCCCTCCCTCCTACACACTCTAACCTGAGCCTCGCTATCCTCATAAAAACTCTTCACTGCTTTCAGTAACCTACCTCCTATTCCATACACCTGCAACATCTGCCACATTGCCCCCCTATCCACCCTATCATACACCTTTTCCAAATCCATAAATGCCACAAAAACCTCTTTACCCTTATCCAAATACTGTTCACCTATATGTTTCACTGTAAACACTTGGTCTACACACCCCCTACCTTTCCTAAAGCCCCCTTGTTCATCTGCTATCCTGCTCTCCGTCTTACTCTTAATTCTTTCAATAATAACTCTAGCATACACTTTACCAGGTACACTCAACAGACTTATTCCCCTATAATTTTTGCACTCTCTTTTGTCCCCTTTGCCTTTATACAAAGGAACTATACACGCTCTCTGCCAATCCCTAGGTACCTTACCCTCTTCCATACATTTATTAAATAATAGCACCAACCACTCCAAAACTATATCCCCACCTGCTTTTAACATTTCTATCTTTATCCCATCAATCCCAGCTGCCTTACCCCCTTTCATTCTACCCACTGCCTCACGAACTTCCCCCACACTCACAACTGGCTCTTCCACACTCCTACAAGATGTTATTCCTCCTTGCCCTATACATGAAATCACAGCTTCCCTGTCTTCATCAACAGTTAACAACTCCTCAAAATATTCCCTCCATCTTCCCGATACCTCTAACTCTCCATTTAATAACTCTCCTCTCCTATTTTTAACTGTCAAATCCATTTGTTCCCTAGGCTTCCTCAATTTATTAATCTCACTCCAAAACTTTTTCTTATTTTCAACAAAATTTGTTGATAACATCTCACCCACTCTCTCATTTGCTCTCTTTTTACATTGCTTCACCACTCTCTTAACCTCTCTTTTTCTCTCCATATACTCTTCCCTCCTTGCATCACTTCTACTTTGTAAAAACCTCTCATATGCTAACTTTTTCTCCCTTACTACTCTCTTAACATCATCATTCCACCAATCGCTCTTCTTCCCTCCCGCACCCACTTTCCTGTAACCACAAACTTCTGCTGAACACTCTAACACTACATTTTTAAACCTACCCATACATCTTCGACCCCATTGCCTACACTCTCACAAGCCCATCTATCCTCCAATAGTTGTTTATATATTACCCTAACTGCCTCCTCTGTTATTTTATAAACCTTCACCTCTCTCTTACTTACTGCTTCTATTTTCCTTGTATCCCATCTACCTTTTACTCCCACTGTAGCTATAACTAAAAAGTGATCTGATATATCTGCATTCCTATAGTAATCATTTTCATTATTTACTTCTCTCCTAATATTATTTCTAATGCTAGACACAGATATACCAAAGTTATATTCTACATTCTCCTTCTGGGTACTCTTCTTAGCTAACATATCAACTTTATCATGAAGGAGTAATCCAATGTGTGATGGGATCCATAGCAATTGTACATTAATTCCTTTGTCCCAGATTTTTGAGTATCTATACCTGGCTTCTCCAATGAGCATGCTGTTAGAGTCATTATATGAGTCAAGAGCCTTCAGTGATGACATAGAATCAGTAATGATGATAGAGTCAAGCTCAGTGTCATAGGTTAGCTTTAGTGCCATTAGGATTGCAAACACTTCAGTTTGCATTGTAGATGCCCAGTTGTTAATTCTTATGCCTAGTTCAACAAATTTATTATTGTTATTAACTAGGGAGGTGGCAACAAGAGCAGATGCAGCCCTGCCAGAAGACTCCTGTTTAGATCCATCAGTGAATATAACTTGTGATAACTTATTACTACCAGCTAGGCGAGAAATTTCTTCTTGGGCAGTTGCTTTAATAAGTGATTTAAGGAAGGGATTACTAGCAATGAGCTTCTTGGGAGGGGCTTGCAGGTATGTGATATTAAATGAACACATCTTCCATGGAGGGTTGAAATGCTCTTGTTGCCTACATACAATTCATGCAGGTTGTAAAACTTAATGTAATTGCATGTTTTCACAATCCATTTAGATCTGTGAGTATTTACTTCTAGACATTTAGTAAGATTCATTGTGACAGTGTCTGGTTCATTTCTTAACATTCTAATACCAAGTACAGTGTTAATCTAAACAATCCTATCATAAGAACATAAGAATGGAGGAACACTGCAGAAGGCCTACTCGCCCATACAAGGCAAGTCCATATCAAAACCACCACTACCTAAGAATTTACTCCCGTACTCACGACACCAATCAAATCCAGCCCCTCCCACTCATATATTTGTCCAATATCTTTTTAAAGCCACCCAAGGTCCTAGCCTCTATCACCCTACTCGGAAGATTGTTCCACGCATCTACAACTCTGTTCGAAAACCAGTACTTGCCTATGTCCTTTCTAAATCTAAATTTATCCAATTTAAAATCCGTTATTTCTGGTTCTTACTTGGTTCAATATCCTCAGTATTTTATTAATATCTCCTTTGTTTATGCCCATCATCCACTTGTACACCTCGATGATATCTCCCCTCATTCTACGTCTCTCCAGAGAGTGGAGATTCAGCGCTCTAAGTCTATCTTCATACGGAAGATTTCTTATACTGTAAATCATTTTAGTCATTCTTCTTTGTATGTTCTCCAATGAATCTATATCCATCCTGTAGTAAGGATACCAAAACTGAGCTGCATAATCCAAATGAGGTCTCACTAGTGATGTATAGAGCTGTAAAATAACTTTTGGACTTCTGTTGCTTATACTTCTTGAAATAAATCCTAGTAATCTGTTAGTCTTATTGCGCACACTTAGGCACTGTTGTCTTGGCTTTAGATTTTTGCTTACAATGACTCCCAAGTCTTTTTCACATTCTGTATGATCAAGCTCTACTTCACCTAGTTTATAAATCATGTAATACTTACAGTTATACATTAAAGTTGATATTACATGATGGCCAATAATATGCCTAGGTATGCCTAGGCTTTTCAGGCAGTCTTATGATAGGTATTACTCAATAGCTACACAATGATTATACAGATAGTAAGGTTAGGTAATTGTAGTGATTAATTAGGTTTACAAAATTTAGGTACTGGAATTTAAACATTGAGAATTTAACAATTAGTATAAGAAATTAGCAATTAGTTTATATATTAATGATAAAGGTGATGTATTGGAGTGTCTTAGGCAAACTTATGACTAGCTTAAGTATTATGAAGGAATAGTTGTATTAGAATTTTGGTTAGAACTGTGCAAATTAAGGAGAATCACAGATATCAATGTGTATTTTGCTGTGGTTAGTACTGTGCAAATTAAGGGGAATCACAGATATCAATAAGTGTATTTTGCTGTGGATATGTGCAAGATAAAGTAGTTTTCATGTGGTTAGCTACCGGTTGGGTGCGTAAGTGAGATAAGATGTTTTTTAACGGTGCTTTTGAAAATGGAGGTTGTGTCTGCAGTTCTAGAGTTTTCAGGCAGGGAGTTCCAGATTTTAGGCCCTTTTATGCGCATTGAATTTTTGTATAGATTTAGTCAGACACGGGGAATGTCAAAGAGATGTTTATGTCTGGTATTATGTCTATGGGTCCTGTCACAACTGTCAAGAAAGTGTTTTAGCTCAGGGTTAAAGTTGGAATTAATGGTTCTATAAATGTAGATAGCAGAGTAGTAAGTATGGATGTTCTGAACAGTGAGTAGGTTTAAGTCTTTGAAGAGTGGGGGGGTGTGCTGCCTAGCGTTGGATTGCGTGATAATTCTTACTGCGGCTTTTTGTTGGGTTATTATTGGCTTTAGGTGGGTAATTGCTGTTGATCCCCATGCACAAATGGCATATGTGAGGTAGGGATAGATTAGTGAGTAGTACAGTGCGAGTAGGGCTGATTGTGGTACATAATACTGTATCTTAGAGAGGATCCCCACAGTTTTGGACACTTTCTTTGTTATGTGTTGGATGTGGGTGCTGAATTTCAGGCTGCTGTCAAGGTGAAGGCCCAGGAACTTGCCCTCGTTATGTCTAGCAATAGGTGTAGAGTTGATCTTAATGTTTAATTGTGGATCATCTGTTCTGTTGCCAAACATAATACAGTGGTACCTCGAGTTACGATGGTCCCCAAAATCGCCCTTTTATGTAAGTTTATTTTTTTAAATGCTTTTGTAAGTACAGTGGTACCTCGACTTACGATGGTCCCCAAACTCACCCTTTTATGTAAGTTTATTTTTTTAAACGCTTTTGTAAGTGTAATTTTGGGGATCTAAAAGGACTAGTCTATTTTATATCATTCCTTAAGGGGATAAATTCGTTTGGTAATGGCACTTGAACAGTATTCTGGAATGAAAAAATATCGTAAGTCGAGGTACCACTGTATATTTTTGGGGGTGTAAAAGGACTAGTCTATTTTACATTATTCCTTATGGGGATAAATTCGTTTGGTAATGGCACTTGAACAGCATTCTCGAACGAAAAAATATCGTAACTCGAGGTACCACTGTATAGAAGGTCTTATCAGTGTTGAGTGTAAGTTTATTGGCTGTCATCCATGTTGATATTTTTATTAATTCGTCGTTAACAATGGTATTAAGCGTGGCAAGGTTTGTGTGGGAGATGACATAAGTTGTGTCGTCAGCAAAGAGTATTGGTTTCAGGTGTTGTGATACATTGGGAAGATCATTGATGTATAAGAGGAAGAGCAGGGGACCAAGGACACTTCCCTGTGGTACTCCGGTGTCTAGTGGTAGTGTCGTGGAGGATGTGTCTTTAGTAGTGACATACTGGTACCTATTAGTGAGGTAGGATTATTCCATAGTGGTCAAGTTTGTGGAGTAGGATGCCGTGGTTTACTGTGTCAAAAGCTTTCCTTAGGTCAATAAAAAGTCCTAGTGGATATTCCTTATTTTCAAGTGCTGTGTAAAGCAGGTCTATCATTTTTACTATTGCATCGTTAGTGCTTTTATTTTTCCTGAAGCCAAATTGGCAGGGGTTGAGTATGCTTTGTGTTGTTATAAACGAGTATAATCTCTTGTGCACAAGTTTCTCGAATATTTAGATTTGATATAGGCCTATAGTTATTTACGTCTGTAGGGTCACCACCTTTGTGTATTGGTGTAACCCTTGCTGTTTTGAGTAGTGTTGGGAAAGTGCTAGTTTCTAATGATTTGTTAAAAAGTAAAGAAATAGGATGTGAAAGGACATGAGCAGCTCGTTTGTATATTAAGGGTGGAACTTCGGACAGATGTCCTGATTTATTTTTAAGTGACTTGATTATCATGGAGACTTCAGTGGGTTCTGTAGGTGCAAGATATAAGGAGGATGGGAAATTCCCATCTAGGTAATCACTTGCTCGGGCATTGGTATCTGGGATTTTACTGGCAAGATTTGATCCTATAGTTGAGAAGAAGTTATTTATCTTGTTTACTGTATCAATAGGCTGTAGTGGTGTTTCGTTTGGTTTAGTTAGGACAATATCCCTATTTTTTTGAGTTTGTGGGTGCCCATAATCTGTGAGTGTTTTCAGGTCTTTTTATATCTCCTCTTGTTTCAGTGAATCTGCTGGAGTAGTACAATTGTTTGGCTTTTTTTATTAGTTTGGTGAGAACTGATGAATAGTGTTTAACAAACTCCTTATGTATGAATCCCCGTCTATATTGCTTCTCATATTGATGTTTCTTGTTAATGGATTTTAGTAAGCTGTTAGTTAGCCATGGGCAGCCTAACCGTTTATTCGTAATCTGTTTCATTTTTATAGGACAATGTTTGTTGTATAGTCTATGTAATTTATTAAGAAAGGTGTCTGTCCACTCATCGATACCCTTGGCATTTGGGAATTCTATAGCCCAGTCAACTGTGTCTAGCTCTGTTGTGAAGTTATTTATTGAAGCCTGGTCATGGAGTCGGAATGAAACTTTGGTGTATTCTAGGGGCGGTTTACTAATGTTTGTTAAGAGGAAGGTGGGGTAGTGGTCTGTGGTGCTGTCTGTTATTATCCCAAATTTAAGGGGCGCTAGGATATTGGTCCATATATGGTCGATTATGGTTGCACTCGTATCAGTAAGCCTAGTTGGTTTGGTTATTGTTGGTATGAGAAGTGTGTTGTTCATATTGTTGATGAAATCGGTTACTGGCTGGTCATCTGGTAGGCCAAGGTTGATGTTGAAGTCTCCAGCTAAGATAAGGTGGTGTTTGTTCAATTGGTTGTTTGTTATTAGCGTTTTTAGTTGATCGCTAAAATTTGGGATGTTTGTATGAGGCATCCGGTAAATGGCCCCGATGGTTATGGGAGTCTTAAGGTTTTGTGCAGTAAATTTAGCAAAAATATATTCTCCATATTCATCATTATAGCAAGTGGTGTCACAGCAGGATATTTCATTAGAGTAATAGATTGCAATACCTCCCCCCACTTGATGTGGTCTGCAGTTGTGTATTGCTGTGTATCCTGGCAGCGGTAGATATCTATTGTATCCTGCTTAAGCCAGGTTTCAGTAAGGACAATACATGTGAAGGTTGTTTTTAGGGAACCAAGGAGGGTAAGGAGGTCATCATAGAGTTTGCTTAAGGATCGGACATTGTAGTTAAGAACTGTTATACTTTTAGTAGTGTTAAGGACAGTGTGGGCTTGTGATGCTGTGTAGTAGAGGCAGTTATTTTCCAGTAAATTTTGAATGGGTGTTCGATTAAATAGGTTTAGATCAGGGTCGACGTGATCATTCATCATTTAGGTTAAATAGTGATTTTGTTATATCATGTATAGTGTGGTGAGTTATAGTACTGATATATGTTGTAAGGGGATGTTTTGATAAGTATATAACTAATGCACATTGGTCAAATAGAGTATAGTAACATATAAACATAGTGGACTTGGTATTGAGTATGTATTAAGCTAGTATGAAATAAAAAAAATAGATATAAACTAATAAGATACAATTATTAAAAACAAGGTAGCACCAATGAGTTTGGTATTGGTTATGTATTAAGCTAGAATGAAATATAGTACAGTAAAATTAAAGAAAAATTTAGATATAAACTAATAAGATAAATTACTATAACAATGTAGCACCAATGAGTTTGGTATTGGTTATGTATTAAGCTAGAATGAAATAAAGTACAGCAAAAATTACAAATTTAGATACCTAACCTGGCTATCCCCAACAACAACGTTTTTACCTTCCTTGGTGTCGTTCGTCGTGACGTTCCCAGAAGCTCTGATACTAGAAATACCAAGCTCCTTCCTCATATTAAGAACCTTTGTAGATTTGGGACAGCCAAGAATAATTCTGAGAGCTTCATTTGCATTAACTCCAAGGGTCGGAGAGAACTTTCTCTAGCTAATATCAACATGGGAGCAGCATAATCAATTAAGGACCTAATATAGGCTATGTACATCAAATGAACCAGGTTTCCCCCAAAATTTATTTCATTCATTAGGGGCTCTAAATTCGCAGGGGTTAATTCGTGAGAAAGAAATGGATGCGTTTAGGCTCGGAT